>VMDO01002435.1:146689-168577 GCA_007922755.1 Pedetes capensis
TTTTTTTTTTTTTTTTTTTTTTTTTTTTTTTTTTTTTTTTTTTTTTTTTTTTTTTGCTGCTCTATGCACCACTCTCAGCCTCTGAGCCAGCCAGCAGGTCAGAATATGGGACAATTATATTTGCATAGGCTTTGACACATCATGATTTTCTTTGTGGACATTAGCAAGATAGGATATCAGGAGTCAAAAACTTGAGTGTGGATCTTGATTTGGTTTCAGATTTGGTATCTGAGTTGTAGATAAGTTATGCCATGTCTCTATAACTTGGCTGGTACATTTATTAAATGTGAGAAATAATAACATCTACTCCATTGACTTACAAAAACTCACATAAAAATATTTTGCAAAATATAAGGCAGTCTTCAAAAAGTATTTTAATTACCAGACATGGTAGTATAGGAAAGGAAAAGTAATTCAAAATTAATAGGACCTTAGGGTCCACTTGGTGGCAAGTACTTTGTAACTGGGTTGATGTTTAGCTCAGGTTGTAGAGTAATGCTCTACACTTTCTGAGGACCCAAGTTCAATCCCCAGCACTGCAAAAATGGGAGAAGGATGTGGCAGTCTGCTCCCAAAACAATCAGCCATTGAAAACCTTATGAGTGTCACTATGAGTTGGACCAGACTTGATGGCATCTAACAACATATACAAGTCTAGAATTCTCAGGCCAATATACTATAATTTATAACATAATTTGGGGGAGGGATTTAGCTCAGTAAAACAAAAATCCTTACAACTGCGTCAGTACACATCTTCATGATAAACGGAGAAAAGATTGGGGTTGTGCAAAATTTTACATTGATTGGTTCTACAATCAACACCCACAGAAGCATCAGTCAAGAAATCAAAAGAAGCACTGCCTTAGGAAAAGCTGTTGCAAAAAAAAGTGCTAAGTAAAGATGTCATGTTAAAGACCAAGGTGCTTCTGACTCATGCCATGGTATTTTCAGTTGTATTATATGGTTGTGAAAGTGGCACATTGAATAAGGGAGACAGGAAAATTGATGCTTTTGAATTATGGTTCTGGAGATAAATATTGAATATGCCATGAGCTTCCAAAATAACTAACAGATCTGTCCTAGAAGTGCAACCAGAGTGCTCCTTGGAAGCAAGATGGCTAGACTGCATCTTATGTATTTTGGACATGTAGTCAGGAGAGATCAATCCCTGTAGAAAGACATCATGTTTGGGAGAGTGGCAGGTCAACAACAAAAAGAAGACCCTCAACTAGTTGGATTGGCACAGTATCTGCGGCAATATACCTAAACATAAAAAAGATTGTGTTCCTGGCACAGAGTCAGGGAGTATTTTGTTCTGTTGTACATAGGGTCATTATTAGTCAGACCTGACTCAATAGCACCTAACAAGAACAGCAACTTTATAACTCTTAAAATTTCTGTGTTATTGCTGTATTTCAGACTGCTCCTATATTTCTTTTGGCTCAGGAATTCTTTTCAGCCACTGGTGTAGATAATGATGGCCAATGCTCTGTGTTTATTTCTCTTTTGCCTTTATATTCTCTCCTATCAAGCTCACCTCTTGCCATTCTGACTACTATTACCTGTAGACAGAGGCCTCACAAAGCTACTCTGAAGGCTAAGGAGTCATGAGACCCCTGAATAACAGCACTAGAAGGACATCATTAGAAACCAAGTTATACTACCTAAACTGTGAGCTCCCCAGAGGTCAGTACCATTGCAAAACACTTGGAAGAAGATGAACAATGAGTAATGGACAGGGTTTGAATGGGCAAATATTATGAAGAGGAGGCCAAACAAAATGTGGAAGGGAATGAGCAAACCATAAAGAAATGTATAACAATGGCATATAGAGCATGTGCCAGAGAATTTTCATTCACTCATTCATTCAACTAACACTGTGCTCAAGCACGGTACTCGTTTTCTATGGTTACAAACTAATTTATCATAAAATTAGTAGTTTAAAACAATATGTATTTACTATTGCACAGTTTCCATGAGTCAGGAGTCCAGTTGTCACAGTCTGGTCCTCTTGATATTTCACAGAAACATCAGCTGGGCCATATTGCTAGGTGGAGACTTGCCTGGGAACAATCCACTTCCAAGCTCCTTCAGGTTATTGGTAGAATTCATTATTTGCAGATGTGTGAGCTCCCATTTTCTTGCTGTCAGCTCAGGACCACTCTCGGCTCCTAGAGGCCAGCCTTAGGTCCCTGCCATGTGGCTCCCTTCATAGACCTTCTCACAACATGGCAGCTTCCTTTTCCAAGACCATCACAAAAATCTCTGTCCCTTTAGGCGAGACTCCTTCTATTTTACAAGGGCGTTAGATTGAATGAGGCCCAGCCAAGGTAAGTTTCCTTTCGATTATATCCAAGTCAACTAATTGGGTACTTTATATCTGCTAAAATCCCCTCATCTTAATCATACATTAACAGATTCAACCCACACTACACAGGAGGAGATTTTATGGGGCAGGTACAATGAGGATAGGGCAGAACTGTTGGGGATCGTCTTAGAATTCTGCCTGCTACAAGCATCCATCATCTACCAAGCAAGTGCCTGGCAGAAATAATACACACAAAAAAAAAAAAAAGAAAGAAAAAAGAAAAAAGAAAAAAAATCAGATGTGTCCTTTGCCTTCAAAGAGTTATAAATGAGTTTAAAAGCATACCTGCTTTATAGGGCTACATGGACAGGATTATATAGGGAAAACATACAGGGAAAGGACTTATCACTGTGCTCAGAACATGAAAATTGGAGTTCACAAAACTTAGTCATTTTTATCAAATAATTGGTATGTAGACTGCTGAGAGGCATATTAAAGTTCTGGACAATGGAGATGTTGAGAAGATAAATGCTTAGTTGTTTGGAAGATTAGAATGAACTTCAAAGAATAGAAGGCACTTGGCCCAGTCTTCTTTAAAATGTCATCATTGTACATATGCTTTTTAGAATATTTGGGAATTCAGATTCGGTTAAATAACTTATGCAAGGCCACTCAGCTAGTAAAAGATAAAGGCAAATTTCACACACAAGTCTTCTGATGGGAATGCCCATGCCTCACTGTAGGTGTCTATCTGTATACAGGAACAAGGAACCCAGGTTAGCCACAGTGTGTGTGGGTGGTGACAAGCAGAAGACAAGCTTATGCAGAGAGCCTAGGTTTACATCACTGAAAGTCAGGGAAATATGTTTAAAATTAGTAAGACAAAATAAAACCAAAAAGCCAGGTTCCTTTGATGGGAGAATTATCCACTACTTAATCAGAATGTTCTTTTAGGAAGATTATCCTGGCCCTGCCTGTAGCAGTACCACTGTGGTGTCAGATCCCGTCAGATCTCAGAAGCTAAGCAGGGTTGGGCCTGGTTAGTGCTTGGATGAAAGACTGCCTGGGAACACCAGGTGGTGTAGGTTTGGGAGAAGGACCCGGCAATTCACTCCCAAAACAATCAGCCATTGAAAACCCTGTGAATAGCAGAGAAGCACTGACAATAGTGTTTCATCTGTTGTACATAGTGTCGCTACGAGTTGGACACCAACTAGGTGGCACCTAGCAGCAGCAACAATCCTGGCCTTGGTAAGCAAGATGGTGCTTAGTTAAGGATAAGCCAATGGAAGCACTGGAAGCACTGGTTCTTCAGATGTGAAGTGATTCAAACTTGAAACTGGCAGTGGAGAAGAAAGAAGAATGGCTGGAAATAAAAATGAGAAGTAAGTAGCAGTCAGAAGAAGGAACCAATGATTTTGAACTGCTCATCAGAATTTCTTAGGCCTTTGCCTTGAAGAAGTCTTCCATTCTCCCTTCTCTATTTGTATCCCACATTTCAGCCAACCTGGACCACCTGTGCTCTTTGCAGCATACCCCAAGCTTTGCTGATTTCTTCTCTGGGAATAGCCTTCTTCTTATTCCCTTCTGGCAAAAATCTTCCTTCAATATCCACCTTGAATTCCATCTATTTCAAAGAACTTTCTCTAATCCCTCCACACTTCCCAAATTGATGTGCTCCCCAGCTCCTGCAAACATTCAGATTGCACTTAAAAATCTCCACCATATCCCTCAGTCCTTTGATACATATCCTTATTGTGATTTCTAATAGATTTCATGGGAGAAGGACCCGGCAACCCACTCCCAAAAATCAATCTGCCATTTAAAACCCTATGAACAGTAGAGAAACACTGACAACAGTGTTTTGCCTGTTGTACATAGGGTTGCTATAAGTCGGATACCGACTCGAAGGCACCTAACAACAACAACAACAAAAATAGGTTTCAACTCAGTACAAGTAAGTCCTTTCCAACAATTAGAGCTCCTGACTGCCTATGATGAGATGAGCTGTCTGGGAAGGCAGGAATGGTTCCTCACAAAAGTTTGCATATAATCCCAGTAATTGTCAGGGAACTGAAATTAATTCCCCAAACATGCTGTAAAGACTCCAACTTCTAATGGGAATGTGGGACTAGGAAATCTTTGAGGTCCTTCATCACTCAGAGATTCTGTATTGTATATAGCAATGTAGCATTCATTCAATAAATATCTGAGCACCTACTTTGGGGTCCAGCCACAAACACAAATATAAATGCCTACAGGCATCTATGTCTTAAGGTAGATGGCTCCTGTGAAAAAGTAGGCTGAGTTGGGGCTCACTGGAAAGTAATAAGAAAAGAGTCATGCTCTCTCGAAAGCTAGTAGCCACTCCTCTGTTCCCATTTGTGGGTGCTGAGTAAGAATGAGGGCCAGCATTATTAGCTGCTCTGATTATTCTAGGAAAACTGGAAAAATGGATTTTGTATAAAATGTCTTGGTTTTTTACATTTGAACAATAATTTCCTCTGCAAAAGAAAAAAAGAAAGACTGAAAGAAAGAAAGAGAAAGAAAAATACTGGGCAAGCCTGATGAAATGTATTCAAGGTTTGAAGTTTACCCTTGGGCACCATTTTCAGTCCCAACACCAAGTATTATGCTACATGCTTAGGATAATGAAGATAAATCTGACCTTGAAAAATCTCACACTCTTATTGGGCAAATGGGTATTTTATTTCATTGTTTTATTTTATCATATTATTTTATTATTTGCAATACTGGGGATTAAACCCAGAGCTTTGCACATGCTAGGCAAGTGCCCTATCACTGAACTGCAGCCTAACCTCTTTTTAATTTTCATTTTGGTCTCACTAAATAGCTTCAGGCTGCCTCTAGCCTTGAACCTCTGATCTTCCTGCCTCTCTGCCTCCCAAGTCGCTCAGATTATAGGTGTGTACCGTGGTACCCAGCAAAGAAATATCCATTTGTAGGGACATCTCCCCTCTCCTGTTGATTAGCTTTTTGTTGTTGTTTACTTGTTTTGTTTTGTTGAGGCAGGTTGTCACAATGTAGCCTAGGCTGGCCTTGGTTTTACAGTCCTCCTGCCTCATTCTCCCAAGTGCTGGGATTACAAATGTGTACCACCACTCTTAGTTGCATTTTACCATATAATTAAACAAAATATAACAGACATTTTACAATATAATTAAACAAAAATGTACATTTAGTATATTTCAAGTTTTTCTTCAACAATATATGAAAGTAACTGGTGAAAAACAAAGAGAGGAAGATAGACTGAATTAAGGTAAAAATGTGCTCTCAATGGGCAGGGGAGTACAAAGGAAGAGAGAACCTAGCTAAAGAAAGTAAGAAAGTATGAAAGCTAAAACATCCAATTGATATTGATATTGATATTGATATTGAATAGAAGAGGGATTTTGTGACATTCCAGTAAAGATGAGCATACACCTAAGTCTCTTCCTCAAGGCAACTAGATAGAGGAGTACTTTTTGCTTGAGGACAAACATGATTCATTCAGTTTAGAACTGGTAACATTCGATGTGGCTATAAAACATCCAGAAAGCAATGTATAATTGGCCAATTTCACCATGGAGTTGGAAAGTTGGGAGGAAATAAGAGTGAGAGATGAGGATCTGAGGGTTATCTACAGAGGTATATTGTATAAGGTGATGGATATGAATGAGTCCAGCAAGTGAGAGGCT
Source organism: Pedetes capensis (assembly GCA_007922755.1). Taxonomy (NCBI): domain Eukaryota; kingdom Metazoa; phylum Chordata; class Mammalia; order Rodentia; family Pedetidae; genus Pedetes; species Pedetes capensis. Next base: position 152,696 of record VMDO01002435.1, read on the forward strand.
ACACAATGAAAATAGTACAGAATGGGGCTTGGATAGTAGGAGCTAAGCATTTTGAGAAGGAAAGTCCAACAAAGTGAACATAAAAGAACACTGGGAGAGTAGGGAGAGCCCCAAGCCTTAAGGCCAAGGTATGTGTGTTTGCCCAGAAGTCCTTTTCTTTCCATTTCTCTTCTTTGAGGTCATCCCCAAAGTACAGCAGCTAGAAAATAGAAAAAGAAAAAAGTGGAATTTCTAAAACCAACACAATAGGGCTGATTTCTAACCTGAGCAGGAGTGGTTACCCAGTGAGGAGTTAACAGTAAGTTTGTTTTTCAGTGCTGGGGACTGAATCTAGGACCTGTGCATGCTTGGGCAAATCCTCTACTACTGAATCACACCCCCAAAGCCTTTCTTACTTTTTATTTTGAGACAGGATCTCATTAAACTATACAGGCTGCCTCTGACCTTGAACTCACCATCCTCCCGCCTCAGGTTACAGGTGTGCAACACTGTGCCTGGCTTAACAGTAAGTCTTAAGGACAATGTTGTTGGTAGTAGACCAAGCCGTTCATTTAGAATTGTTACTGGAAGAATATGCTTTACATAGCTAAGAGAAAGAAGGCTTCTTTTCATTTGAGAAGAAACAGATTTTGGCTTTGACTCTGCCAGGGCAAACAATCCATGGGAGAGGGGCTCATTCTTCTCAACTTCCCTCTTCCCACACTCCTGACACAAACGGGTTTCCATACCCAGAAAAATCCAAACCAACTTCAGAGCAGTTGTACACATATGTGTTCTTAGGTTGCAACTATTCATCACAGACAACTTTTCACTTTTCTTAAAACAAACGAAGATTTACTGAGAAAAGAAGGAGAAAAGAAGGAAAATGAAGCCAGATGAAGAGTTTTGTGGACTTGGGATGTGAATTTTCAGAAACCCCCTGTTCCCCTCTTAATCCTTCTTTTTTGTCCCTTATCCATTATGTGGGATTAGTTCTTTGTAAATTTGGATTCATACTGATGAATTAAATTCTTGGCAACCACTGTTCCTGCTGATTGGGTGCTTCGTTGTGTTCTTTGTAAGATCTATAACTCATAGCACCTGCTGCTTCTGAATGGTCCTCTCCAGGCAGGATGTATGTGTGCATGCACCCATGCTCATACACGTGTACATGCGCATGTGTGCTGTTTAAAGGACTGTACTATGTTGAGTATAAAAGGAAGAGCTCCAGGATAGTGGTGGTGGTTGTTGTGGTTAGGTGCCATTGAGTCGGTGTCCAACTCATAGGGACACTATGTACAACAGATGAAACACTATTGTCAGTGCTTCTCTGCTATTCACAGGGTTTTCAATGGTTGATTGTTTTTTGGGAGTGGGTTGCTGAGTCCTTTTCCCAAACTTACACCACCTGGTGTTCCCAGGCAGCCTCCCATCTAAGTACTAACCGTGTCCTACCCTGCTTGGCTTCCCAGATCTGATGGGATCAGACTCCACAGTGGTACGGCTGCATGCTTGGATGATGGTAGGGGTTGTTAAAAGAGTGAAATGAGTTACGGAAACAAGTTATAGAATCTCTTTCTTGGAAGATCTTTCAAGAATAACACCAGAAATAATTCTAAGATGTACAGATGTATCTGTGCTCACTGTAGACAAGAAAGTGTAAGAGTGAACTCTGAAGATCCTTACAGCTCTCAGAGGCTACTCTATGTTTTCACCAGAGATCAAGAAAGGAATTTGGTGATCCTCTATTTAAAATAGCATCGTCTTCTTATGAGGTAAGCCTAGGTCAGAGAGGTTTACTAGTAACTTACCCAAGGTGACACAGCTAGTTAGTAGAAGACAAGGAACTAGAATCCTCAGCTCCTTATACTATCATTTGCCGAACAAACACAGTTTCATGTTACAGCTATTTTTTATTCTTTTAGATAAATATTAACCAGCTGGTTTGCAAGGCCTTTGTAGAGAAGCTCTATGTTTTCATCAAGTTTCACATTTCTGAAAAATTACATCAGAATTTATGTCAGAGGGGTGTTATATTTTTTCAATGAAATAGATTTTTTAATGGGAAAAAGAGAAAGTGGCCTAGGATATATATCTTAGCAGCTGAATAAACAGGTCTACAGAACAAGCATCTTTGGCTTTATAAGTTATATATTATTTATAATGCAATCATTCAATATATTAAAGATTGGGCCATTAGTTTCATAATATAATACATTCTCTCCTTTTATTTCCCCTCCACAGCTCTTTCTGAGATGGAAGTTGGCCAAACAGAGTAACAAGCATCTTTCCTTGAGATTCTATTAGGTTTCCTTCTTTCCCTCTTCCCCACATCTACCCACCACCACCACCACCATAGATAAGCCTTTTCCTAAGCCTCTTTGATCCCATCTACAAGTTACCTGTTAACTGGGCCTCCAAAAATATGGAATGGGTGTAGCCCTATGGGTGAGAATACATTCCTCCCTGTATACAAAACAGGTGGTTATTTATGGGATTTGGTAGATACCCCTACAAATGGACTAACCTCTATGCCAATCAGAAATGTCAATATAGAGCCGGGCACTGAAACCTCCAGTAATGAACTCCAGTTGACAAGCTTAGGTGGTTAAATGTTTCCTGGGCCTAACAACTCGACCATGCCCTGGTGTCTGTTATAGGTTAAATGTGGTTTGAGCATATCTCCCAAAGTTTCATGGAAGCTTAATCTCCAGAATGGGGGTATTGGGAGATGGCGGAAACTTTAAGAGGTGGGCATTCATTGAAGTTTCTTAGATCAATTGAAGGTACTGCCCTTGGAACAGATTAAGGAAATTCTTGTCCATTGTTTGGTAGTTCTCAGGAGAGAGGTGTTACAAGAGCCTGAGTTTGACCCCATGCAGCTCTCTGGCTTCATGTCTGAAAATGCTATCACTTCTTCCCACTCATTCTCCCACTTTTGCCATCAACCATGAAGGGACGCATCTAAGGGAAGAGTCCTCACCAGAGCTGGCAGTCTGCTCTTGAGACCTTCAGCCTCCCAAACTAGGAACAAAATAATCCTGTTTTCTTTATAAAGTTAGCTTGCTCCAGATTATTTTGTAGTAACTCAAAATGGACTAAGACTCTGACTTAGTCCATGCAGGTTGCTATAAGACAGTATCTTAGCAAATTTATTGCTTACAATTCTGGAGGCGGGAAGTCTTATATCAAGGCACTAACATATTTAGTGTCTGATGAGGGCTCCCTCTCTGTTTCAAAGATGGTACCTTCTAAGTGAGGTCTCTCAAGGTAAAGGAGAGAACAAGTTCTCTTAGTTCTCTTTTATAAAGGCACTAGTTCCATTCATTTCATATATATAATACTATTCATTATACACACACACACATACACACATACACACACACACACACACACACACACACACAAATAAACTGAATCACCTCAGAAGATAGGAACACTTTACGAGTGAAGAAAACAAAACACACACACAAAAAAAGCCCTGTGCTGCCAGTGTGTGGGAGAGCTAGAATTGGAGCTCAGGCAGTCTGTCTGTGAAGCCTATGCTGGTTCTTTTCACATTTGCTTTGTCCATATTCTGCTGGGCACTATGCTGCATGTTACGATTCAGGGATGAATAAGACATTCCACTGTTCTTAAGGTGCTCTCGGCTAATACAGGAGACACAGTAAGGTAGAGTAGTGCTGCCTGAACTGAGTCCTGTTGATTAGGATTGTATGCCTTGGAGGAAACCAGAGCAAAGCATTCCCTCCCCAAGAGTAGTGTATATAAAGGCAAGAAACATCTGTGACAGCCATAGGGTGGTTGTTTTATTTTGTTTTTATGGTACTGAGGAGTTGAACACAAGCCCTCATGCACGCTTTTGCAAGCGCTTTCACCATTGAACCACATCCTCAACCATCTTTTACTTTTATTTTTTTTGAAACAGGGTCTTGCTAAGTTCACAGGTTGTTTCTGGCCTCAAACATCTGATCCTCTTGCCTCCACCTCCCGAGTCACTGCAATTACAGGCATGAGCCGCCATGTCAGCTTAGCCATAGGGTTTTCATTGGCATAAGCCACTGCAAAGAAGCTACAGAAGATTTGCCAGAGGCAAGGGGGTGAACAGCCCAGAATGCCCATTTGCATTTTCATCTTGCAAGAAATGCAGAGCTGGTAAAAGTTTATAAGCAGGAGGTTGGGATGATGGGATGTACTGCAGAAGTATCACTGGATGATAACTTTGTGGAGGCTGAACTGAAGAAAGAGTATAGGATGAATAAGCAATGAGGACACTCTTGTATGAGCCCATGCCAGAGAAACTCTATTAGAAAATCTAAATCTCCTCATTTTCTTACATGATCTTCTTTAAATCTTCAGTGATCTTCACTGCCCTTGGGATAAAATACAACTCTGAAAAATCTTGAATGATCTGACAAATGCCTACAGTAAGGTCTTCAAGTCCCACTGTGCCACCTTCCCACCCCACATTCCAGCCACTCAAAAGTAATCAATTGCATTTATTAGATCTACCAGTCTTATTTCCTTCTCCCTACTTTGTGTGTTTTCCTGAGAAGAGTACCATTAACTTATTCTACAGATAAGTAACACATAGCTTAGAGAGTACAACAACTTACCCCACATTTTACCTCTTAATTGAGGTGGTGGGGACAGGATGGAAATCCAGGAGCTATGAACCACTCAGGAGCTTTGCGATGGAAGTCGTGAGATCTATGTTTAAGTCTTTTCTGTGCTATTTATTTCTTTTTTCTTTTTTAGAAAATGACTTGACTTCTATGTACCTCTCACTGCTCGTTTGTAAAATGGGTCTACATAGTTCTACAACCCAGGTTATTAGAAAGATGCAATAGGATGGCAAATGTAAAAGCAGCCTGTGTCTGACTGTAAGGTACTATTACTCATCACATCTTTGCCTATCCATGCATCTTGGGGGAGAAGAAAAAAGACCTAAATGTAAAGGTAGAAATAATTAGTAATCCAAGTCTTTTTAGCTACAGCTTCCAAACTTCGACAACAAAACAATGTTCTTCTTTTTTTTTTTTTGGTGGTACTTGGGGGTTGAACCCAGGGCCTCATGCATACTTTGCAAGTGCTCCACCACTGAGGTGCACCCCCAGCTCATTTTTTATTTTTTATCTTGAGACAGGGTCTCGCTAAATTATGCAGGCTGCCTCTGGCCTCAAAACTGTGATCCTCCTACCTCCACCTCCTAAGTTACTGAGATTACAGGTATAAGCTATTATACCCTGCAACAATGTGATTTTTAAAAATTCAGTGAAATTGCTTATCACTTTTGTCTACTAAACCCATTTCCACACCTCTATTGAGCAAATACAAAATATCAGCAAATGATAGGACAGAGATCTCAGGGATTTCAATATCAATTAAATCAGCTGAGAGTCTCAGCCAAGGTCTGTGAAAATGCTCGCTCAAATTTTTAGTTTTCACTTCTTTTCTGAACATAAACTGACTCAAGAACTTCAAGCTCTTCTTAAAATTTCAGTCTTGCACCCAAAAGTTCAAAACACAAGAGGTCAGATACAACACCCATGTCAGAAGATTAGGTCTAAAGGCATGAGAGATTAAATATTTGGGTCTATGTTTGGCAGTGATACTGTAGGGAAGTCAATCTCAAAACATCTCCTTCAAGAGCTGTCCTTGATAAATTGACAAGCTTTCTCATCCTGACCACCTAAGGTAAATTACCTGACAACCAATACATATACATTCTAGCTAAAATGTTTAGCACTTTAACATTTTATTGCATTCTAGCTGGCCATCCTCGTACTGCATTTGGAAACCATCACATCTTCATTATCCCAGGAAGCATCTGCCACTGTTCCCCTAGAGTGTGCAATATTGGCTTACCCACATGAGAAGCAGCACCACTTCTATTCCACACTTATACTTCAAAGCACCTTTAGGATTTTTATCTAGGGCTATATTTAAAATCACTGGGTTTTTTTTGTTTGTTGTTTATTTTTGTTTTATTTTTTCTCTATCCATGTTTCTCTGTCTACATAGGCTATAATTTAATTCAGACTATCCCATATATACCTTGCAGGTTTGGTGAACATCTCTGTAGCTATTTGTTTGACAGGACACTCTATAAGCAATAAATAATTGTATGTGTGCTAACCCAATACACATTCATTAATACCTGGCCCTATGCTAGGACTTGAGGGTGGATGAGACAGAGTTCCTACTGTGAAAATGCTCTCTCAGCCTCCTCAGAGAGACAGGCAAATAAATAACTTACCTCAATTCCATAGAAAAGCTATAATACAAGTATGTGCAGAGTACTGAGAACATAGAGCTGAGAGGATGATGGATGTTTTCTGGAGAGGTATGATGGCGAGCTTCATAAAGAAGGTGATATTTGAGCTGTGCTTAAGGGATAAGCAAGACTCTGGCTTGAGTATGGCAGACAGGGAACTCTGAAAAAGGCATGGAGGCATAAGGCAGCTTCCTAGCACTCTTTCCAGTGAGATAACAGTGTATTATGCATGAACAGATAGAACTGTTAAATATGAGCTTGGAAAGGGAGGTTTGGCTCCAATTATAAAAGGCCTTGAATGTCCTCCTAAGAAGTGTATTTTTGTCAAGTAAGCAATGGAATCATGGAAAGATTTCCTTGAAAACTGATCTGGCTGCAGAGTTGAAAAAACATCTGAGAAGAGCAGCAGTTGCTAAAGATAGGACAACCAGTTAGACATTTACAAAGATTCAGAAAAGAAGTGATAAGTCTGAACTAGGAGATGGAAGTGGAATCAAAGATGTTTAGGGTTAAGAATTGATAGCATGTGTTGACAGCCTGAGTAGATACTTCCTTGTGCTCGCTATGTACATGTTGACTGTGCACAGTATCCATAAGCTCCCTAAATACATGAGTAAAGACACATAAATCAATAAATTGATCACCAAAGATTACAAAGAAGCAGAAGTAAAGTGATAGAAGGGGGAAACTCTGAACTCTGATTCAACAGAGTTTGCGACAGTGCTCTGGCTCTGTGGCTGGGTGGACATTAGACAAGTCCCTTGTCTCTGAGCCTCTGTTAACTCCCAAATGGAAGGACTAGCTGGGATGACTTATCTCCAAGGCCTTTTCCAGCTCCCATACTCTATGAGTCAAGCACTTGTGATAAGGGGCAACCAATCCTGCCTTTCCCAAGCTGAGTCACCTTGGAAGCACGAATTACTTAGGGCTGACCAGGAAATGTGAATGCAATCACTGCAGTCACATCCCAAGTTAGATTCTCGGGTTTTGGAGATGAGTAGGTCTCATCCAAGGTGGGGCAGATGTCAGACACAGTTCCCTGATTACTCAGGCTTTTCTCTGGTGCACAGCCAGGCTGGTCCATGAGACCCACCAGGATTTCCACAGAAGGCAGAGCCCTCCCACCTAGGGGTTCAGGTCTCTAGCTTTCTCAGTCTTCAGTCTGTTTCTCCTGCTTATATCAATTCCCCTAGCAAGTTATTCTGTTGATGTTATCCTAAATCTCTTCACAGGACTTTGCCACAAGAATGCAGGTTCTCAAGTAGCTTTCCTTTACTTCCATGTGCCAGAGAACAGCCAGGATCCACTTCCATCAGACAATAGCAAAACTTCCTCCTCAAGCCCTAACCAGTAAAGAACTCCACCTCTGCCCATTTCCAAGCCTAGTTCTTAGAGCCAACTGTGTGCCCCCAAATACTTCTGCAATTCCAGGGTTCCACATAGCAACCCCACAGGTAGATATGACCTCCCCAATTTAATGACACAAAGAGTAAGTTTTGGTGATTTATCAAAGTTTGGACAAAAATATGGCTCAACCAGGATTCAGATTGAGGTCTGTCTGATTTCCAGTGTGCAGCATGCTCCTTCCAGAGACCACTATGAAGCTCTAAATAGTATTCTGCACAAATGTGAACCATCTGCCCTTAGAAAGTCATGGTCAAGCTTAACTTCAGGCCAAGATTTAAAAAAGAAGATATGTGTTATAATTCATAGAACCAAGTGCACTAATGTTAAACTTCCAATTTCTTTCCAATTTTCCTCAATAGAGTTGTAATTTATTGCTATCAGTATTGCATAGGGATTTCAATGAAGAAACCCTGTGAATCAGTCTACCTGGCTTTGAATCCCTATTATCACATATAACATTAGTAACCTTGGCCAAATAGCTGAGGCTGTCTAAGCCTCAGCCTTTCCATGTATAGATGGAGATGAGAGTAATATTCACCTCATAGTGTTGTTATGAGGAATAAATAAGATGATGCCTGTAAAAAGCATTTAACATAGAGTCTAGCATATGGCATGAGCTCAATAAATCCCAGCCATTATTATTACCATAACATTTTTGTACATAAATCTATCTGCAACTCTGATTGTTTTCTTAGGACAAATTCCAATAAGTAAAATCATTGAATCAAAGAATGGTTCTTTATAAATTGTGTTTAATTATTCTCCAGGAACTTTGGAGTGATTTATACACCCAACAGCAGAAACTTCAAGAGCAAATGCAGCATTTTTCATAGCAATGAACTTGAAAGATACTTCAAGTGCAGATGAAGCTAATACAATAAAAGATGTTTAAGCATCATGCAGTTCTCCCATATAAGGGCATGGAACTAACTTCCTTCCTTCCTTCTTTCCTTCCCTCCTTCCTTTCTTTTCATGCCTCTTCAGTCATGGAAATAATCAAAACCCTAGCTGACCATTCCAAAGGCCTTTGATTTAAAAGTCAGAAGAAAGGGGTTCAGTTCTGAGTTCTTCCACTTACTAGCTGTGGGATTTTGAGCCAAGTCATTCTCCTCTTTGTACCTTGATTTATTCAGCAGTTTACTTCTTATTTTTTTCTAAATAAAAATTATATTTGGAAGCCGAGTATGTTAGTGCACATCTATAATCCCAACACTGGGGAGGCTGGGACAGGAGGAGCACCACAAGTTCAAAGACAACCTGAAATACATATTGAGATTCTTTCTCAAAAAAGTAAAATTTTATGTGGACAGTATCTTCCATTTATATTTGTTATAACAACATACATTAAGTAAATGTGATTATGCCTGGTAATAATAGCTGTCAATACTTTTCTTTTTACATTTTACTCTGAATGCATTACGGTCATACATTTTCATTTATTATCATATATATTTATTAATATAGACATTTATTATTATTGATTTCATGTGCTTATGTCCAATGGAATACAAACCCAGCTCTACCAAAATCTTGCTATGAGACCAGAGGTTAGTGACTTCACCATTCTGGGTCTCTTCTTCCTGTCTATAACAATGAATGGGCTTTATCCAAATTATCTCCATAAGCTAAATAGGGTCGGGCCTATTTAGTACTTGGATGGGAGACCGCCTGGGAACACCAGGTGCTGTAGGCTTGGGAGAAGGACCTGACAGCTCACTCCCAATTAAGAAAAAAATTCATCATTCATTGAAAACCCTATGAGTAGCAGAGAAGCACTGACGATAGTGCCAGGCCAGGTGCAGTGCTGGGTAGTGTTTCATTATTGTACATAAGGTCACTATGACTCAGGCCCACTTGATGACACCTAAAAAACAATATATCAAGGTTCTTAACCTCACACTACTGACATTATTGATCCAGATAGTTCTTTTTTTGTGCTGAAGGAGGGGGTTTGGGTGCTTTCCTGACAATGTCAGATATTTAGCAGCATCCCTGGGCTCTATCATCCACTTGGTCTCCCACTTAAATTGTGACAACTGAAAATATCTCCTGACATTGCCAAATGTCCCCTGCAGTTAAAAATCATCCCTGTGTGAGAACCACTTGCCATATCCTTAAGTGTTTTAGGCATTGAGTGATAAAGTGCTGAATTAGATGGCTTTTAACATCCCTTCCAATCACAAAATTCCAAAGATCAAGGATGCTGAGGCTGATTTAAACTTACAACTACCCACATGCCTCATTTTTGAAAGAGGCTCTGGTTATTTCTAGTGTCTCTTCCACCTGTTGAATCCCATGGGGATGATTGATCCAGTCACCTACATCTTTGCTACAGATGACAGGTGAGACACCCAAACCATGAACTTGGTGTCCATCTGAACCAATCACCAACCAGATGTCTCTGGGGAGAGTTTCCAGCTTTTCTGAAGTTTTTTGTTCCAAATGTGAAATGTGGATGACACCTCAGAACTATTTGGGTATTACTAAATGTGACCAGTACATATATACCTGGTACCAAGGGAGGAGGAAGCACTCCAAATGGGAAGCTGTTCCTTTCATCTTTCCCTATAGAATATGATTACCACCCAATCATTTCCCAGCCATAGCCCCAGGGCTTAGACCAAGCTTTCTTTTCATTTAGTTGTTTGCAGCCAGAATCAAAGAGTAACTCCTAAGGAATGGGGTGGCCAGATGATCTAGTTAGTAGTCAGAGGAATGCTATGGACCAAAAGAGGAACTTTCGTTCCAGCTGAAAATGTCAGCAGAGTGCTGGGAGAAAGGAATCGGTTTAGCAGGTGTGTTTGGAATCTGGCAGAGAGGTCTGAGCTAGGGCCAGGACTGAGAGGGTCTGAATGCCTTCTGTGTTGACTCCCTGGGACTGAGACCCAGGAGGGAGAGGGGAGAGTGTCTAGAGCAAACACACAACAGCCAGACAGTGGCTGCAATTTTTCCTTGGGCTCTCCATGTCTCTTGCAGAACTCCAAGAGGCAAGCAGCACAAGTGTGGCCCCAGTCTGAGGCCTTTACCCACCCTCTTCCGGATGGCCTGATCCAAGAGGAGCTCCCAAAATAGCTCAGAATCTGGGCCTGCCTGGGAGAGACATAAAGATTCATTTACACGGGAAGGTGACTGCTCTGAATATCTCCAGCAGACCAACCTATGCTAATGACTCTGTCTCCCTCAAATCTGGGATTTATATAACTGGCTCCTACCCTTTGTCATTGCCAGCAGAAATGCCTGAATTATCTTAATTCCAGAATATAAATTATTACAATTTTGAGGCCATCATTTTAAGACTGTCAAAGTCAATATTTTTAACAGCCTAGAAAAAAAGTACAACTGGAAAATGTCTAAACAAGTTGTGCTTGAGGTCTTGAGAAAACTCCTGGAAAAAAAAAATCTGTGCTGAAATGGAGAAATGCCCCACATGGACTCCACAACTAGGGAAAAACATCAATGTGTTCCATCACCAATTTGTCTGCAGGAGAAGCAATGTGTCAGTACACCTGCATTGATCACTTTCAATCTGCTATCTTCTATTTATGGATTAATCATTTGCCTTTTGGTCCTACGAAAATTTTTTGAACAAAAGAAATTAATTCCTAAAAAATAACAGTCAGTACTAGTCATGAAGGGAAAGGAGAATAATCTTGCCCTAACCTCCATCTTTTCCTAGTTTTTGTCTCACTTCTGTTTTAGTTCACTTTGTGCATTATTCTCTGAGAGCCACTGTGTGCTGGCAAAACCCTAGGGATGCTGGGATGTATGAGAACTTCCTCAAAGTGAGGGAGGAAGCTTCCAAGGAACTTCCTTGCACTTCGTCAGGAAGGAAAGGGCAGCTCCTTTTTATTTTCATTTACACATACGTTTCTATCCAGGTGAATCATAGTCTCCATCTGACTAACTCTCCCAGACAGAAACCTGAGATTGAGGGAAGGAAATTTGTAGGAAAGAGAAGCCCACATGAAGCAGGGTCACAACTGTGCTTTGCTTTTGGTGTAGAGGCCATTCATTAGCATCTGGGAGCATGCAAGGGTGCAAAAATATGGAGCTAGCCAGGTGGGCACCTCTGGCCACCTCTGTCCCAGATGCCAGGCTGAGTGATCCTTGTGAGATCTGGCTGGAAAATCTCAGTCATGGGCCCATCTCCTATTCAGAGGATGGAAAACACCCATCCCGATAACTCCGAAGCAGGATTAATTGATTGGTCTCATCTGAACCTAAAAGCCGTTAAGAGCAGGGAGGATGAAAAGCAATTCAAATTGCTTTATTACCACTTTCTAGTAAAGTACCAGTTTAGTCCTCAGCCCTACTGTGAAGCAGCGGGTTTCCAGATATTGACTGTGCTGGCATGTGCTGCAAGAAGAGAGGAAATGCCTGGGCCTGAAAAGCAGAAACATCTGCTCAGATCTCCAGCGGGCCTGTTGCTGGAGCTTGGGAGGGGGTTCCCTCCAGGTGGTGGCTCTGCAAGCAAGAGACAGAAGAAGCACTCCCAATGGGGAGATTGTGAGCTGTAGGTGGAGACTCCTTTTATTTTTCTTCAAAGATTTTATTCACTTAATGTGAAGGGGCAACATATTATAAATGATTTGATAAGGCAGCCTATAGACTTTTTGACACAGGGCAGCATTACAGCAATTATAGTAGCTGTAATGATAATGACAATAATAATCATCATGTAGTGTTTGGATAGGGGAGGCCCTGAGGACTACATACTTTCACTCCTGTAAGCCTCAAATGACACTATAAAGTAGGTACTTCTATAATCCTCCTTTTATAAATGAGAAACTAAGGCACACTAGAGAAGTAACCCATCTAAGTTCACCAGCTAGTAAGTGCAGGAGCCAAGTTTTAAATCCAGCCAGTCTAGCTGCTGAGCGCCAACCTTAGTCACTAGCCAGGGAAAATAATAACCTCACAGAGCTAGGTACAGTCACAAACACATTTTTCTTTGATCTTTATAGGAACACTGTGAGTCAGATATTGTTTCTAATTTTCAATGGGCAAACTGCAGCTTAGCATTATGAAGTGTTTGGTTCAAGGTCATGAGAATAAGAAATGTTAGAGCCTAGGTTAACCCTAGATCAAGCTCTTTTTATAACAGCTAGGTCCTCCTCCATGACCTTAAAGTTTAGACTTAGGCTATGCTTTCGAAATGGAATCTAGCACAGAATGCCAATAGCAAGATGATCAGTATTAATAATGTAATTTAATAATAGTTACTATTTATTGAGCACTTGCAATTTGATGAACTGTCTACTATACATGAGTTTAATCCTCACAAATCGCTACAAGTCATGTTGTTATTATCCCCATAAATCAAAAAGGGAAACATAAATCAGTTGTATTTCCACTCATTAACAATGAGCAATGTAAAAAGGAAATTAAGAAAATAATTTCTTTTACAATTGCATCAAAGAGGACAAAATGCTTAGAAATAAATTGATACCAAAAAAACTTCAGGCAATGAAAGAAAAATTGCAGACATTGGACTTCATTAAAATTAAAAACTTTTGTTCGTTAAAGGTCACAATTAAAAGACTGAAGAGGCAAGTCACAGAATGAGAAACAATATTTTCAAATCATTAGAGATTGCTATTTAGAATATATAAAGAGCTCCTACAACTCAACAACAACAAAACCCAATTAAAAACTGGGAAAGAAATTTAAACAAACTTTTCTCCAAAGAAGACATACATATGGTCAATACACACATCTTTTCACTAACATTAATCACATAGGAAATGCAAATCAATACCCAAATGAGATACCACTTCACCTCCATTAGGACAGCAAAACAACAACAAAAATAACAAGTATTGGTGAAAATGTGGCAAAATTAGTATCATTGCACACAGTTGTCAGAATGTAAATTATGAAGCCACTGGGCAAACAATATGGCAACTACTCAGCAATTAAACACAGAATTACTACATGACCCAGCAATTCCACTTCTGGATATATACCCCAAAGAACTGAAATATCAAATTGATATTTGTATACCCATACTTATAACAACTTTATTGAAACTAGGCAAAATGTGGAAACAACCCAGATATCCACACACAGATGAGTGGATAAACTAAATGTGGTGTATTCATACAGTGCTATCTTATACGCCCTTAAAATGGAATGAGATCCTGGCACATGCTGCAATGTGGTTAACTTTGAATACATAATGCTGAATGAAATGAGCCAAACACATAAGGACAAATATTCCGTCGTTCCATTTATAATACCTAGGATAGTCAAATTCATAGAGAGAGAAAGTAGAGTGGTGGTTTCCAAGAGCTGGTAGGAGGGGAGAGTGGGAAGTTGATTAATGGATGCAGAGTTTCAGTTTGGAATAAGGAGAAGTTTCTGGAGATGTAAGATGGTGACAGTTGTACAATAATGTGAATGAAAATGTCACTGATTTGTACACTTTAAAACAGCTGGAATCATAAGTTTTATGTCATGCTTATTTTGCTGCTCCCCTACCCACTGCCAATAAACCCTGAAGACAAGAAGAGAAGACTTACCCAGGGTCACACCATGAGCATGTACCTCACACTGCCTACAGCAGAATTCCCAGATTCCTGTAGCCTAGGATCATGCTGTTCCTATCTTTGCTGTAAACTAAAGTAGCACTTGTGACTACAGAGTACTGGTAAACACAGTTAAATATCAAGTCACCTGAAAGAGAGGAGCCAAACTCATCACTTACTCTTTGCCTCACACTTTCTAAGTGAAAGAAAAAATTCAAAACTAAAGCATTCACATGTTGGTGGTGGTGATAATGAGAGAAACCCTCCATGCCCTGAGGCCTGAGTCAAAGTACATTTCACCCAATACCCCAAATTCTATACTCTGTTGTTGTTGTTGTTGTTGTTGTTGTTGTTAGGTGCCATTGAGTCAGCATCTGACTCATAGCGACCCTACCTACAACAGAGGAAACACTTTATCAGTGCTTCTCTGCTATTCATAGGATTTTCAATGAAAGATTTATTTTGGGGAGTGGGTTGCCAGGTCCTTCTCCCAATACTCTAACTGTAGAGGGGGAAAAAGCCCATTACTCAAGAAACTTAGACTTTTTTTTAAATTTTTACTTTAATAAGATGGGACTAGGTTAAAAACTCAAACAGAAACTCACTGATCTTCTACTTGATTGCAGCAAAAATTAGGTCACCAACTCCAATCAGATCATTTAAATTAACATGTATTCTCTGTCCCATGGTCGACAATATTGCTTTCAGCAACAACCTTGCCAATATAGCTGATCTGTCTCCTTATTAGTGTTCAAAGTTATCAGAAATCTTAGCTATGAAATACTTTCAATAAATTAAAATATAAAATTTCCAATCACATTTCCCTTTCAGTGTCAAAAAATAATGGTAGGCTGTAGCCTCATGTGTAAAGTAAATTTTAATTGCTCCATTTTTTTTCCACAATAACCTGGATATGGTTATTGATTTTCCTTAAACTGGGTTTCAGTGTTTGGACTGATGGAAATTATTTCCCTTCTCCCCTTTCCACTTAGTCCCTTCATACAGCTTTTCCATTAAGAATACATGTTAAATATAAAGTATATTTGTGCTTCCAAAGTTC
The DNA here is from genome assembly GCA_007922755.1 of Pedetes capensis. NCBI lineage: Eukaryota > Metazoa > Chordata > Mammalia > Rodentia > Pedetidae > Pedetes > Pedetes capensis. The sequence continues at coordinate 167,946 of VMDO01002435.1, forward strand.
CAAAGTTATTTTTTAAGTTCAAGATTTTTTATTGGAATTTACAAGGAAACAAAACTTTTATATGTCATGTAATTCCAACTAGCTATTAATCAACTTCATCCTAAAGAGGTGTAGTTTTCTGTCTTTTTAAAACATTTAAGTTCAAGGGCTTGAAAATCCCTTCTCATTCTAGGGACATTTCAACTCTCTACTCTGTTTATGTCCTTGAGAAACGTTAATTATTAAGTTTTGCTAATCCAAATCTGCTTATATCCATTGCAGCTGAACAATTGGATTATCTGAATTTGAACTACTAAGAGATACCATCTGAACAATTCATCTTACCTATTCTTCCTATATTTCTGGGTAGCACAATTCATTTCTGCTCTGAATGGGAAGGGATTCATGGACACTGAACTGGCTGCATTCCTCAGTTTTATAATAACTGTTCTCTGATGCAAAAATATTCAATAAAATTCTGGCAAACAGAATACAACAGCATACAAAAAAGATTATTCATCATGACCAAGTGGGATTTATACCACAGATGCAAGGCTGGTTTAACATACGGAAATCAATTAACGTAATCCAACATATCAAGAAACTAACAAACAAAAACCACATGATCATCTCAATTGATGCTGAAAAGGCCT
>VMDO01002436.1:0-25549 GCA_007922755.1 Pedetes capensis
CACTCTTCCAAACATGATGTCCTTCTCCAGGGATTGTTCTCTCTTGACTACATGTCCGAAATATGTAAGACGCAGTTTGGCCATTTTTGCTTCCAAGGAGCACTCTGGTTGTACCTCTTCTAGGACAGATCTGTTGGTTCTTTTGGCAGTCCATGGTATAAACAGCTTGGTACTGGCACAAAAAAAAGTCCTAATCCTTGGGGGCTAATTTCAGGACCCTTAGAGCACAGTGAGCATCAATAATCATATTGTTTACTTATCCCCATCCTCCCGAATTCCAAACCCTCTTTATCATCTCTATTTAGGCAGTCTCCTTGCTCCATTTGTTCACTCCAATGCAAGGCTTGAGAATGCCACTAAAAGCCATCTCTAGTTAAATTTCTGTCTAATTAACCTTTTAGGTTTCTTTTTTTTTAATTGGAAATTTTTAATGTACACCTTAATGTGATTCATTCTGACATGCTTTTCATTGTGACATTTCCATATATGCATTTTGTTGTACATTATACAGATAAATTCCCCCTTACCCTCTTGTGTGCTTCCTCCCCCCTCTGTCCCACACCCTCCACCAAAGTCTTCTCTTCTATTTGTTTATCTTTTTATAGTAATATTTTTTTATATATCCTTGGGTTCCAATTCTGTTTAAGATAGAAACTTTTTCTGTAATGAACTTTCTTTTTACATTGTCAGTACTATTGCATGAATTTTCCAGTCCATCTATAATAATACCATTCTTTGGTATTATTGGCATTATTATAATTATTTCCAGGACTATTAAAGTTGGGCTGTTCACCTTGAGGTCACCCCCTCCTAGTTTCTATAAAAGCTAGGTTTTATTATTATCTTTTTTCACTAATGAGATTATCAGGAAATTTCCCAGGCCCCATTCAAGGATCTGCCACTGAATTTTATATCATCTGGGCATGTAAAACCTGAGGTCTCACTTTCTCCATTTGTAAGATGAGATTGGTGAACTAGGGGGACTTGAGGTTTCTTATACATCTTATTTTTTTCTCTTCTACTCCCCTGAATTGAAGAAGGTGGTGCTGTGGAAACATGAGTGATTCTGGAGGAGAATGAAAGTTGTTTAAGCAGCACCAGTTATTAAGTAGTACAAAGAGAGACAAATAGATCTAGTTGAAGCAGGTGATGAGACATAACCTGTGTACTTATAAGCTGTGTACAGACAGCATTTATGGCAGATTTCACCATGTATTTCCACACCAAACAGATCTTTAGGCTTAAATGCTAGATATTCCTTAGTGTGCTCATTTATTTAAAAGTGGAATTAGAGTTGAGCTTCCTCCCTGGTTATTTGATACTCTTTTGGTAATCAACATTTATTTTTAGCCTTAATTCCATTGGATGAAATCAATTTTTCTGCTTTATGAACACAACAAATGATCATTATAAAGAAACTTCAAAGAGTATAGAAAGGAACAAATGAAAATAAAATTTCTCTCCCTTTGAAGCACTCTCTTCCATTCTTCCCTCAGAGATAACGTGTTATTTTCACTCTTGTTTATTCTTCTAGATGTTTTCCACATATTTATGTAAACACATCTCTGTGTAAATACAGTATCTCTTTTATTTCCCCTGCCTTGAATCTTAGCCCTCTTATTTCTTTGGCCAATAAAAGGAGGCAAAAACTTATGCTATTATACTTCTGATTTAGGCTCGTCAACTTTAATTTTTGCTGTCTTAGAAGATAATCACTGTGTGAAGAAGTCAGAGTACCCTACTGAATAGAGATACACTCCCTGGAGGTAAAGAGACTATGGACGGAGATAGATCCAGCTAGCTCTAGCTATTCTTGCCACTCCAGATGAGGCACCAGACATGTGATTGAAGCCATCTTGGGTCATGCAGTCCAAGTGAAGCGACCCCAGCCAATACTACATGAGGCAAAGACAAGCTGGCACCACTTACCCTGTTCCTATGGCAGAAATACTGAACAAGTAAATGGTTGTTGCCATTTTAAGCTACTACATTTTGGGGTAGTATGCTGTGCAGTATTGATACAACAGCCCTAATATTAATAAAATCTATAAGTATAAAGAACAGTAAGTATACAACAATGATCAAAACCAGGAAATTAACATAAGATACAGACCTTATGTGACATACACCAGGTTTTCTAGTGTCCTTTTCTGTTCTAGAATCTAATCCAGGACCCCATGCTTGCATTTAGGTGATATGCAGGGACTCTTTTTTAAAAAAATTTATTTATAAATGTTGGTGGTATACAGAGTAATAAGTCATTTGCTATATCCACTATGCAACTATTAAATCACTTTTGCCTACACATTCATCATCTTACATTTTACAGAATGTGTAAGCTAAAGAAGAAAAGAGGGGAAGGGACTCTTAATGGAAGTTATAAGAACAGTGGGGAAGTTGCTATTTCAGAGGGTGTTATGGAGTGACAAAATGTTTGGTCACACTTATGTGCAGTAGAACATAGTTGATAGAAAATGTACCTAATGAATTGGTGAATCTGGCAAAGGAGATGTTCAGGCTGTTTGAAGTGTCAGTTGGTTTCTTTTAATGATGAGTGATGATGGTATGCAAGTAATAAATATATGATGGTATGACCAGAGAGAAATGTGTCAAAAGAGAAATACCATATATCCTTAAATTGAATCCGCACACTTTCAACAGTTTTGTTGTTGTTGTTAGGTGCCGTCGAGTCGGTATCCGACTCATAGCAACCCTTATAGGGTTTTCAATGGCTGACTATTTCGGGATTGCCTTGGGAGTGGATTGCCAGATCCTTCTCCCATTTTTGCCTTGCTGGGAATCGAACTCAGGACCTCAGAGATTGCAGCGCAGTGCTCTACCAATTGAGCTAAATCCCAGGATTTCAACAGTTTTAGAGAGCTAAAAAATCAGATGTAGATTAGAATCACATGTGGATTAGATTCACAGTGAAGAGCTGGTTTGGGGGGAAATTATAGAACTGCTGTACATGTCATAAAAACAATACAAGAAAATAACATTATTATTTATTATTATTATTATTATTATTATTATTATTATATTTTACCTATTTTCCATTACACTTGTTGGCATTGCTCATAACTGAAATGTTGTCAGTGCTCTCCCTCACTTCACTGTTACATTTATTCAGTTGCCCTATGGGCAAGGAGCAGCTGAAAGAAAGCAGCAGATTAGAATTGCAAACTATTTTCCATTTAAGGAATCACCCAAGCCTGAGTGTGGATTAGATTTGAGAAGGTACAGTATTCAGTTTTTAGAACAGGATGTAGGGAAAATATAGGGGGCCCAGGAGAGTCTCTGTAGCTAGCAAGAGTCTCAAAGTAAGAAATAGCCCCAGGGGCCAATTACACAATGCGTCCTCAAGGTAGAAATCCAGTCAACTCTGTGATGGGATAGCCTTTCATCTAGACAGAAGTGTTTCTAAGAATTTTAATCTTAAGGGGTATCCCACAGAAGCCACCCCAACAGGCCCAAAGTAAATATTGTTTTTAAAGGAATTATAGATGTTGCTTTGTGGGCAAGACATGAACCCCAATTAAGAATCATGGAAAACCTATAAAACTTGAAAGGGAATTCTATGGATAAAACCATCACCAGCTTGGACATAAAAAAGAGTTCAAGATGCATATAAGCCTCCAAACCCCCAATTTATTTACTTATTTACTTATCTATTTATTTATTTGGGCTGGGATTTAGCTCAGTTGGTAGAGCACTGCGCTGCAGTCTCTGAGGTCCCGAGTTCAATTCGCAGCACCGCAAAAGTGGGAGAAGGGCCTGGCAATCTACTCCCAAGGCAATCCCGAAACAGCCATTGAAAACCCTATGAGGGTCGCTATGAGTCGGATACCGACTCGAAGGCACCTAACAACAACAACAACAACAACAACATTTATTTATTTATTTATTTATTTTTATTTATTTTGGGGGGATAGTGTCTCACTATATGGCCCAGGCTGGCTTTGACTTCATGATCCTCCTGCCTCAGCATCCTGAATGTTGGGATTACCTGTATGTGTCACCACCCTTGGCTCCAGGCCCCAAAATTTCTATGGGCAGGAATCAAGCTTGGAACATTATGCAATAGTAAAAGGAAGGCAGTTTCTTAAGGAAAATGAAAAGTGACTCAGAGGTCTTAGGCCGGATCCCAGGGAGTAGAAGCAAGAGCTTCTGAGTAACACCATGAAGAGAGGGAGGCCTTCAGCCTTTTAAATTACTCCAGGTGAGGTGCCAAGACATGTGAGTGAAGCTATCTTTGACACTCCAGACCCAGCCAAACTCACAGCTGAAATGGACCATTTTTGTCCCTGGCTGACATCAACGGGGAATGAAAGAATTGCCCATCAGTGTCCTTCCCAAATTGCAGAACTATGAGAAGTCAGTGGTGGTGGTTTTAAGTCACTAAGTTTTAAAGTGGCTTATTATGAAGTAATAGATAATTGAAATTGTTATCAAATGTCAGGGTATTTTCTATTGCTTTAACTTTACTCGGTGGGCTGTGAAGAAGTTGCAGCAGTGCCAACTAAAGAAGTCAAGTTCTCAAGGCAGACCAAATTCCAAAAAGGTGGACCCATTATGTCATAGTCATTGCTTTATCCATAAAGCTTGGCATAGTACTGGTTTAGAATAGACTCCCAAATATCTTTTGATTGAATCATTAAATGAATGGATATAATACCCCCTACCATAAAGAGGGCAAAAAGATAATTTAAGCAGATTTTGTCCTATACATTTATTTCAAAAAGCTGCCCTATATTGTCAGAAAATATGATGCTTCAGAGACCAGCAGGATATTCTGAAGGGAAAGATTTGTAGGAGTGATGCAGTAATCAACCTTGGTTCATTTTTAATATTACTCTGATACCTATACAAATGTGGGCTACTCTGTGAAGTACCTGGTAGATCCCTCAATTGCTGCTTGTGTTGAAATCTTTTTCTATTATTAGAAGTGCTAAAAGCTAAATGTGTTTCATAGGGCCAGAGTTAGAGTTAGTATTAAGACCAAAGTAGAGTACCCAGTAGTCAAAGTTAGCCTGAAAATGAAAAGTGTCATGTCATGTTAGGTTTTTTCTATTACTCCTGATCCAAGTGACAATTTCTTTCTTTTTTCTTTTTGTTTTTTTTTGAGACCAGATCTCACTATGTAGCCCAGGCTGGCCTTGAACTTGTGGCAATCATCCTGCCAAGGTGTAATTTCTTAATGTCACTTTGACACAGGGAGTGGCGGGTTCTTCTCTGAGGTTCTTCCAGGACCACCCAGCCCAACCCCTACTTCCCTGAGACTGATGATCTCTTTGTTTTGTTTTGTTTTGAGATTAAGGTCTCACGTGTAGCCTAGGCTAGCCTGGAACTTGTGATCCTATTGCCTCAGTTTCCCAGGTGCTGGGATTATACGTGTATATCCCCACGCCTGTCTGAGACTGATGATTTCATACAGCACATCTCTTTATTGAGATGTAAAAGGCAACACAGTGCCATCTGAAATAACTTTGGGGAGATTTAGGACATGGAGAGCTTATAGAGAATAATGGGAAGTCTTTTAGAGTACAGTACCTTCGGGAGAATGTCCTTAGCAAACTACCTTTGTTTTATTTTTCTTTGTTTGTTTGTTTGTTTGTTTATTTTGCAGTACTCAGGGGTTAAATCCAGAGTCTTGTGCATTTAGGCAAATGCTCTGTAACTGAGCTGTACCCTTTAATTCCCTGATTTATTATTTTCCTAAATTTTGAAACAAATTTTGCTAAATTGCACAGGCTGCCTCTGTCCTTGAACTTGAGATCCTCCTGTCTCTGCCTCACATGTGGGATTACAAGCATGCACCACAGCACCCATCTTCTAGACTATTGAAAAGAACAGTAATACTTGCCTGCAATCACCAATCACTATGGTGTCAGATCTTGGAAACTAAGTAGAATCCAGCTTGGTTAGTACTTGGATGGGAGATTGCCTGGGAATACTGGATGCTGCAGGCTTTAGAGAAGGGCTTGGCAACTCACTCCCCAAAACAATCAGCTATTGAAAACTCTGTGAATAGCAGAGAAGCACTGCCAGTAGTGCCAGACATGGAACAGTGTCAGAGAGTGCTTCAACTCCAGGGTACCTATCAGCAAGGGACTACTGAAATTCAAAACTAAAAATTATTATATTTTTCCCATTATTTTCTTATTCTATTATTTAGAAAACATTTGTTAAACAGATAAAAATAGAGAAGACTGCTTAAAAATTAAAGCCATTGATTTAGGTCTCTTCTTGAAAGGTCAAGGTGTGGGAGATGAGAAAGGCACTGTAGTGGCAGTGTGTTCACATAAAAGACATTTTAGCAGCAGAACCTACAAAGAGCACATCAACTATTTATATCACCCACCCCACATCAAGTTGCTGATTGTTTCACTTATCAAAGAAACCAAGAAAGGAATTTTCTTTGGACATTCTTTGGGTGTAGTAACAATACAGTTTTGGAATCAGTTGTTAGAAACTATAATTAAAGCTGGTTTATCACACTCGCTAATTATTCTATATAGTTAGTCTTCCTGAAGCTTTATATAATTCTCCCTTTGTTACAAGCTTCTTTTTCTCCATAGGGCATTCTGAATTCAAACAGGTAAAGAAATGAAGTGGTTGGAAACCAATGAATTATAGTATCTGCACAGCTGAGCAGATATTTTCATTTGAACTTAAAAAATTATTTTAAAAAGTTTTTTTTGTGTGTGCATGTGCATTCTGTGCAGTATTCTTGCCAGCTCATTTAGAGGTTTTGGCTCTACCACATGGGTAAGGCCTGCAGCCATAGCCCTGTGGCATCAGATCTCTGAAGCTAAGCAGGGTTGGGCCTGGTTAGTACTTGGATGGGAGACTGCCTGGGAACACCAGGTGCTGCAGGCTTGGGAGGACCCGGCAACCCATTGCCAAGAAATCAACCTGCCCTTGAAAACCCTATCAGTAGCAGAGAAGCACTGACAATAGTGTTTCGACTGGTGTACTTAGGGTCACTATGAGTCGGATACCAACTCAAGGGCATCTAACAACAACCATCCCTTGAGTAGATGGCAAACGTGAAGAAAAGCAAAAAATTTAAAAGGCTACATCAGTATTTCTTTCAGGAACATACTTAACCCTGGAAAGAAGAGGAGGTTTTTATTGAGCAACTTCCAACGGCCACCTGATGTTGCTGTCAGCTCAGCCAAATATCTGACAAGGATTGGTGATTCTTTCATTCACCTCTAGAGCGAAGTAGAGAGATCTGATGCTCAGGGAAGCAGCAAAACCCATTTCCTATTTTCTCTTGTCAGATGGAAGTGCTTGTGGGCTGGTCGTACATTCCAGCACTTCAGTGCTAGTGATTTGCATGGTCCAGAGTAACACTGTGCCATGGTAATGGAAGAAGATCCTCTCTCTGGAAGCCCAACACTAACAAGAACAAGAATGATCCCTGTTTCATTTTCTTCCAAGGAAGCAGATTTCAGAGCTTCTCAGATGTTGTAAGACTAATCATTATACAAGGCTTTTTCAGGGGAGAAGCAGAATAGGGTGGTGCTAATATGGACCCTGGGGATAGATTGGCAACCTGAGAAACAAATGTGGGACGTTTCACCCTCCTCAATCTACTTCCCTTCATCTAACTTCATCTTCATTTCGCCTTCCCCCACCAGGGGGTAGTTAATATGCAACTGAACACAGCTCAGGTTTTTACTGTACAATCTAGTGGAACACCTAGATATCAGGGACTCCTTATCCTTGATTATTTGTAAGATAAAGAAATTATCTCACACTATGCTGTGTGGACAAGATTTACATCCTTGGAAACTAAGGGGAAGCCTTTCTCCTATAGTTTCTAGATTGCTCTCCTTTTCATTTTCTACCTGCAGTCCCTGCCTCTCTCAGATGACCAGAACTATGCACAAAACCAGTCTCCAATAAATATCAACAACAATTTAGCTTCAGCAAGTTGCTAACTCCTACAGAAATATCTTAGAAAGGTGTGTGTGTGTGTGCAAGGTTTGCGTAGCCTCAGAGATCTCTAACAGCACTGTAAATATCCCTGGTTTAATTAGTAGTCCTGGAGTTAGGAATGGCCTGTGGCTCCCTGAGCTAGGTCTCACGAGGTTTCTAGGCTTTAGGGGCTGCTTGCAACCGTGACGTGCACATACACAATCTTCTTTCTCATACACTTCTGTAGCCCTTCCCAGGCACCTACTTACAATTATTGCCACACCCATGATAATTGATTATTGTTTCCCCAAATTTCTAAAATGATCCAATGCCTCAGCTCAGGACGCAAATACTTTAGGGCTCAAATTGTTGCCTTTAACAACTAGGTCCCCAGTGAAAGAATAAAAAGGAAATTCCTAGATTGGTTGTTGATGTCCATTCTTTCCAAGCAGGTGGTGGACTATTTGCTTTGTAGCTGACTGATGGGGGAGGTGGAAACAAGCTCCAATTCTCTCCATTTCTGAACCAGCTCTTTCACGGGCAACCAATCCGGGCAGTAAGCAGACTTGACAGGTTTGTTCTGGGCTGACGGCCATTGACTAGGTTCTCCGAACAGACAAGTCGCTTGGCTGAGTCTACAGTAGGTGGGGCGCACTCACCAGCTCAGGGGTAGTGACTGGAACTTTGTTGCAACATTGGCAAACCCAAGCAGCGGGCTGTAACAGGAGTTACCCTTTGGCCCCAGGAGCACAGAACCACAAGGATTCACCCTTACCTGCGACAGAGACGAGCCAGACCCTTAGGGCCTGGCCCCTATTCCCACGGTTGAGAACGCACAATGTTCACAGATCCAGAGAAAAAGCATCAGGTCTCGGTCCTCTGGTTCGCTCTGTGCGTAGCAAGCGAGGGGTAGAAACAGCTAGAGAACCCTTCCCCTTGGTGTGCAGGAATTGGCGGCGGCCACCGGAGCGGGGAGGCGGGGGCACATGCTTTGATGTGGGTGCTTGTGTAACCGGCTCCCCAGGCGCCCCGACAGCACTCCTGCGGAAAGCTCTCCTATGACCCCCTTTCAGCGGCGACCCTGGCAGGCCTGGGGTCTCGCTGCCCACACTACGCGGGAGCATCCGGCGCACAAGGAGCGAAGCACTCGCTGCCGGACCTGATAGGGGAGTGGGATTTTGGAAAGTTCCCCAACTAGAGCACACGTGACCTCCTCCTGAAAGTAGTTCCGACTGTGGGTCGTGTATCCTTCCACCTCCTTTTGAACCCTCCTAAGTCTCCTCGCCCCGCCCACTCGCTAAGGTTGGCTTTTCCTACGGCTCTGTACTTCACATTCTGTCCCTGTAACTCTGTCCTGGAGCCTGCGTGGTCGGGCGTCGGGGATAGCATGGAAGCTGGCTCGGGGCGCTCCATCCTGCCGGGTTTTCACTGTGGCCAAAAAGGGGCGGGGCGAGGTAGCCAGTAAGGATGGAGCTTGAGTTTGAAGAGGTGAACTGCCCTGGTGCTGGACATGCTAGGTTCTCCAAGGGGCAAATGGAGGGTGCTGTGTGGTGCACCCCCTACTCGGAGATCCACTTGCAGCCCCCCAGACAGGTGTCCTTGGGAGCACTGAAGCTATGCGTGTGTCCACATTCAGCGCGCACAATCAGCGCGCTTGGCTGGGAGCTTTCATTTTTCGGGCAAATGAACCGAGTTGCTTGGGAAGCGAGAGGTGGGGCAGCGAATGGGAGCCAGATGAGGAGATACACCCTAGAGTCACAATAGGGGGTGGTTCTTTGTGTTAAGACTGACACCTTGAGGACAAGTGGGGGGAGGGGTGGGGTATGTAGGCAAAGGCTGCTACATTCAGATCCCGGAGACAAACAGCGATCTGACAACAGTGCAAAATGACCAGGCGAGAATGCAGGCCATACCAGAGAAACCAAGGGGTGGAAGCAAGAAGAGAGGTGTCCTCGCTACAGAGACTCTCCCTGCATTTCCTTGTACACGGACCCGAGCGGTCACCTGGTCTTTTCCACCTGTGCGCACAGGTAATCTCAACAGGAGTGCGTGACACTGCTCAATGCACCCAACTCGGCTTTCATCATCAGTCTTCCGCTGCAAAGCTCACCCCACCACAGCCTACCCTGTCTCGTTGGGTTTCTGGGCAGAGGTCGAGGCTTAGTCCTTCACCCGCGTACCATGCTGCCAAAGGAGCAGCCGCGGCAAGTGCAGCTAGAAGCGGGTGCCGCGGAATAAGCCTGACCGAGCCCCCAGCACTCACACTGGGCATGCCCAGTAGCACCTGCAAGCTGGGGGCTCTGCGCACGACTGGATGCTGCCGCCCCGCCCCCTCCCCTGTCCCTGTGCCGCCGGCCGGTCCCCTGCCCTCCCCTCTCCCGGTGCGGCCGGTCCGCCTCTCGCTCGCCTCCCGCCCTGCCTTGGGCTCCCGAGGCGCCGGGCTCCCGGCGAGGCGGCGGAGGGGGCGGGCTGGCCGGCGGACGGTGATGTGGCAGAACTCTTTGTGCACTGCGGCAGGATACGCGTTCGGGTGCTAGGTTGCGGCTGCGCTCAGTTCTCTCCTCTCGGAAGCTGCAGCCATGATGGAAGTTTGAGAGTTGAGCCGCTGTGAGGCTAGGCCCGGCGCAGGCGAGGGAGATGAGAGACGGCGGCGGCCGCGGCCCAGAGCCCCTCTCAGCGCCTGTGAGCAGCCGCGGGGGCAGCGCCCTCGGAGAGCCGGCCGGCCTGCGGCGGCGGCAGCGGCGGCGGTCCTCGCCTCCTCTCGGTCGTCTTTTCTAACCGTGCAGCCGCTTCCTCGGCTTCTCCTGAGAGGGAAGGTGGAAGCCGTGGGTTCGGGCGGGAGCCGGCGGAGGCTCGGCGGCGGCACCTCCCGCTCCTGGAGCGGGGGGGAGAAGCTGCAGCGGCGGCGGCCGCGGCTCCGGGGAGGGGGCCGGAGTCGCCTGTCACCATTTCCAGGGCTGGGAACGCCGGAGAGTTGGTCTCTCCCCTTCTCCTGCCTCCAACACGGCGGCGGCGGCGGCGGCACATCCAGGGACCCGGGCCGGTTTTAAACCTCCCCTCCGCCGCCGCCGCACCCCCCCTGCCCCGGACTCGTGAGGCCGCTGGAGGAGGCAGCCGTTCCGAGGATTATTCGTCTTCTCCCCATTCCGCTGCCGCCGCTGCCAGGCCTCTGGCTGCCGAGGAGAAGCAGGCCCAGTCTCTGCAACCATCCAGCAGCCGCCGCAGCAGCCATTACCCGGCTGCGATCCAGAGTCCAGCGGCAGCAGAGCGAGGGGCATCAGCGACCGCCAAGTCCAGAGCCATTTCCATCCTGCAGAAGAAGCCCCGCCACCAGCAGCTTCTGCCATCTCTCTCCTCCTTTTTCTTCAGCCACAGGCTCCCAGACATGACAGCCATCATCAAAGAGATCGTTAGCAGAAACAAAAGGAGATATCAAGAGGATGGATTCGACTTAGACTTGACCTGTATCCATTTCTGCAGCTGCTCTTCTTTGCTTTTCTGTTACTCTCTTAACGTGGGAGTAGACGGATGCGAAAATTTTCCGTAGTTTGGGTGACTATAACATTTAACCCTAGTCAAATTTCTAGAGCCTATATTTTGTGTCTCTTCAGTGTATTCAACCCAGCGTGTGTTTGGGTAGACGGAACTCTTGCCTGGTTGCAAGTGTCAAGGCACCGATTGGTTTCTTAGTCTATGTATAGTGGTCTCTTCCTGTGGGCTATTGTCCGTTAATACAGAATACAAGTACGCTGTTAGTGGATTAGTGAGCTCGGTAATCCAGTCTACTAAATGAACAAAAAAATAGACGTTTTTAGATTGAGCATATTTTGATTAAATCTTGGTTTAGGCCTTCGATCAAGAGTACAGAACAGATTAAAATGAAAATTAGTATTGCAATACTTATATTGCATCAGAATGCAGTGATTGTTGTTTTAGTTTCTTGGTCTGCATTGATAGATTCTCCTAAAATGTGACTTGTGGACTGGTTTGCATTATTTTAGAAGCATAATCATTTTCAGCGTGTGTGGTGCCCATTTGAGAGCAAAAGTGTGTTTCTCTAACTCTGAACTGCATTTAGAAGTTTGGAGTCAATAGTACCATAATATGCTTTATTGGGAGCTCTATAAGAATTTAGTTAAATTGAGCTTTTTCTTTGTTGATGTGATGTGGGATAGGGCAAGAAATTTGCATTTTAGTAGCATTTCATGTTCCGTGGCCTTGTCATACATCATAGAATGGGAATTGATAATGTCTGTGTAGGTTCAGGGGTATTGTGTGTAGCAAATGATGATTGCAGAGATTAAACTTCAGCTCTCACTTGAGATTTTAGTAGTTTTGTAAACCAGAGTTGCTTCTTGCTTTTTTTTTTTTTTTAGGATTTCAGATGCTTTGACACTTTCGAGTATCCTGTAATTTTGTTCTGATTTGTGTAGAATGTCAAGCATAACTTACCTGCTAGTATGTGCCAGCAACAGTGGATTACTCTGGCTTCAGGTTGTAGCTTATGCTAGTTTTTTGCACAGTGTATTAAATTTACTGAGTCAGCTTGTTGAATAAGACAGAAACCCAAGAATTTTAACGGTGTATAGTTTGTCTGAAAGTGAGACCTTTGTACTTCAAAAGTTAGTGGTTATTATAAAGCATTGATCTGTGCAGTTTCAGGTATGACAAACTGATTTTCATCAGGGATAGAGCCCTCCCTTTTGCAGAATGGAAAATACTGATGGGAATTAGGGCCTATTGGTAGGCCAGTGTGTAAGGTGTGTGAGAACAATTAAGTTACTGGTCTGAAGTGCCTGAGGTATTTAAGATCTAACAAGGCCTCTGTTAAGACCCAGCATTTGGTGATGTAAATTGTAGCAGTGGACACTATTTAGTTAAAATTACATAATTGCATAAGTCTTAATAAGAGGTTTTGAATAAAAGTTATTTTTTGGAAATATCAGTAAATTTTTTTTTAATAGAATGACACTAAAGTGTCTACATGTCCTGCTAATGGTTGTGGAGTTTTTTTTTTTGTTTGTTTTTTTAGAAAATGTTTTATTTTGGAAGAGGTTTTATTCTTTTGGATTACATTAGCTACATGTAAACATAAACAGCTAATTCTGCCCAAGCTTTGTTTTGGAATGAAGATGAAACTTACTGAAGAAGTACCTTCTCAAAACTTAGTTTTCAGTTAAGTTAAAAATAATATTTTAAAGAAGCATTTGGAAATTATGTAGTTTGCATTAACTGAAAAACTTTCCTATAGGTGAACTGGACGTCTTTTGCCCAAAAGATAATTAGGGAACTTTTCTGATTTGTGATTTATTTCAAAGCAGCCTACTATTGGTGTCAATTAATGATAGTGATCTAGATGAATTGGTTAGATTTTCTATTTAAGTTTTTTAAAATAGCCTCACTCAAAAATATTATTAGAACACCTTCGACAGATTTGTTTTGACTTTCAAAGTACATTTACGCAGTTTTCGCTATTACCACTTGATTTTATTAAGTCAGGCTTATAAGATTTTAAAATTATTTTGCCAGATTCTTATATGTGAGCAGAGAAGTTTCTCCTTTGATTTAATAGTATACAGGCTTTTGCACATGAAATTTATGTGACTTAAAATTTTCTCTAAAACTGTACTTTAAGTTATGGTATGCGTAAAAAGCAGTATCAAATATTGCATCAAATGAGTAATAAAGCTTAATTTCTAGACTTGTGATTTTATTGAGCCAAATGTTAATATGAAAAAAAGTCAATGAGGAAAAGGCAGTGAAGTCCTTGCTCTTTTGATAGTTATGCTTCCAATAATTATTAATTTTGATACACCAGAGCACTTTGGTTCACTTGGTTTCACTTCAGTGTTTTCTATTGGATGGGGAAATTAAAATGGTCATTGAAGGCTGTCTCTGGCAGGTTGTAGTGTCTATTTCAGCAGCTAGGTTGGCCAAAGTTAGGTTCTTTATGAAAGTAGTGAATAGAATATTTTTATTTTTAACAATTTGTCAGGAAAGTTGATGATAATTCAGTTTTAAAATATTTGGCAAAATTGAATTATTCTAAGAATTTGTTAGTTGGGTTTTATTCTTAACAATCTGGAAAATAGGTTGAATGTGAAACTAAAAGATTTAATGTCTTTAGAGTTCATGGAAACTTTAGACTTCTGTTTTATTTTTATTTTTGGTTAATTTGCATCTTTTCAAACCCTGATATTCATAGAGGAATATTTTTAACTTGTAGAAAGAACAGTGATTATTAAACTTAGCTGTATTTTTAAGGTAAGTGATTGTTGAAATTAATGACAAGGTTTTATTATTTATTTGAATTTTTTTTCTTGCAGTGCTGGGTCTTAAACCTATGGCCTCACACATGCTAGGAAAGTGCTCTACCATTGAGCTGTACCCCTAACCCCAATTATAAGGTTTTCAAAAAGATTCTAATCACAGTCTTTATTTTACATTGTTTTATGTCTACTAAATTGTGTGTCTTCCCTGAAAATCATGACTGGACTACCTATTGCTATATGATAATTTATAAACTCGATTTTCCTCAAATCTTTTCAAGAGTAAAGTGCATCAAAAGGAGTAATTTATAGTTTATATGACTCAATATAAGAAAAAAGAAATTCTGCTGCTGTCATTTGTAAGTTTGCACAGCAATTAATAATGCAGACTTATATTGCTTATAATATATTAAGTAAATAGGAAATAATTAAATATGGGGAAGTATAACCACTTTAATTTTAAGAGTTAGTTTTATAAAGTTAGTAGAGAAAGATTCATTTGTATTGCCTTGTAAAATTTTTATTTTAATATCATGAGAAAGGCAGCTGGTGATACTTTAATTTTTGTGTGGAAAGTATGTGCTTCGTCATAATAACTACATAAAATACATAAACTTGTTAGTATTATAAAATGACTTACTTTTTGGAAGTGAAGTCTTTAATTCTAATTTTCAAATGTTCTCATTTTGGAATTTGCCCCCATTTGCTATTTGTTGATTTGGTAATAGCTTAATAGCTTTTAAAATAATCACTTCAGTGACTTTTAATTGGAGAATTATTTATTATAGGAAAATGAATTCGCAAAGTTTCAACATTCACTTTCAGTAAACATTCAATTTTTAATTTTTTGTCTCAATCTTTTTAGTATGATACAGTGTAGGGAATGTTTTTATACTGATAAATGTATGTGACTTCACAGTTGGTAAAGAAAAATTTGTGTATGCATATGATAGTTTTTCATTTACCTGAAATGTTCTTCCAGAACATATGTGTTATAAGCATTTAGTTTTCAGAACGTACCTTATTAATGTAGCATAAGAAGTTTATTTGGTACCAGTTTTTTTTTGTTCAGAAACTTTTGGCTTAAAAAAGTTCTCAAGTATCGCATAGAACTCATTACTCTTCACTTTTCTCTTTTTTTTTCACTTTAGATAAACTTGATTTTTAGACTCGGCACTGGAGAAATCATTTTGTAGCTTACATTCGTTAAGAAAAGTTGTTAGGATTTTTTTGTAAAGAATATGACTTAGGACATTTGTATCAACTTGTGAGATTATGATCAGAAATGATTTTTGTAAATAATTCAGTTCTGTTTACAGTTGCTTTCTATCTAATACCTTTGAAATAAACGCAATTGCTGTCAGATCAATAACGTTGAGAATAGACTAACCCTAAGTTGGTAAGGATTTGCCAAGCAAACTGGTATCCTTAACTCTTTCTAAAATAGACCCTTTCACTGCCACATACATTCTTTGCCTGGTGGTTAAAAGTGTTTTGGTCTGTGAATAATGGTACTCTATAAGTATTGAGTCTGTGTATTCACTACTGTAAAATCCTTGCATTTGTCAGGAAAGGTGAATTGGATTTGATTTTTAACCTTTTCTCTAACTTCAGATTTACTTCACTGCCTCCAGGAGGTGTATTAGCAATTTTATTCCTTTAAAGTAATTTGTACTGGAATAAAAAACCATTTTGTTAGGCAAATATTAATTAATATCAGAGTATGCATAACTTAGAGATGAGTTAATTTTGGCTGGGAAATTTTAATTTAGTTCCGAATAGTTAAGACAGTTTATTTGCAGCAGTAGACATTAGGGCATATGTGGGCATATTCAACCTATTAGTTACATGTACTTGATGGTGTTGAGATTATGGGGAGATGGATATTGTGGCTATACCTGCTAGCAAAAGGATATTCTTGACATGTATGTATGTAGAAAAGATTTTTGGTGTATTATATTTTGAGTAATTATTTAAATAGTTATCAGTAGTAGCACTTTAAGTATAAACAATCTAACTTAATAATTTTTTGAAATCTCCATGTGTATCTATGTAAATATAAACTTAGCAAACTCTATCTTAACATTTCTAATAAATGAATTTTCTCTTTAAAGAAGAGATTACCTTGGAGGATATTGTTTATAATTTTTAAATATGGTTAAATCTATTTTACATTACCTCAAAATACTATTTTATCTATACTTTAAGTATATACATTGTTTCATTTTAGCTTTTAGGCAGCAGTATGGGCTCTGGAGCCAAACTGCCTAGATAGTAATCTTGGCTCTGTCACTTAGTAGCTAGATGACTTTGAGAAAGTTGTTTAACTTTTCTCAGTCTATTTTATCTGAAAAATGGAGATGATAATTATACTACCATATGAAGTTTATCTTGATTAAATGATGTAAATGATTCATTTAGTATAGTACCTGACTCATTGTAAATACTTAAATAGTAGCTTCTACTTCTAAAAATTATAATTTTAGATTATATATAGGGAGAAATTGTATTTTCATTTATGGGTGGGCAGTAATTATACTTGAAATTGTTCAGTTTGGGATGTGTTAAAATTTTAATTGGCTCTGCCTATGACTATTCTTAAAAATAAGGGAATTCCTTTAGGAGCTCTGTGTGTAGTAGGTCTGCAATTTTGCTCTTTCATCACAAATAGATTATAAAGCTCTGCTCACTCATAATGTTGACTGAAAGAGAAATTAATCATGCTAATCAAGAGGTATTTTCTTTAAAATATCAAGAGATGATGAAAACTTCTATGATAGCATAATGAAGTAAAAACTTTAAAATACAAACTCATTATATTATTTTTTTTAGTATTGAAGATAGGTCAGTTTGAATACCATATATTTTTATTCACAGAGTAATTGCCACCTCAAAACTTCTAATGTATAATGCAAAAGTGAAGTAAACTTTCTATCAGTAAGGGTATATTTCTTAGCATTTATTTTTAAGTTCAGCTTTGTGGGGTAGTCATGCAACTCTGAATGCCAAGTTACATTTATTGCAATAAATTTGTATTTAATATGCAAGGCATTAATATAGGAACTTTAGTGTTACACCTCTGTATTATTGCCCTTTATTTTCACATTTGGCCAAAAAATTTTTTTGTTTTTTAATGGTGCTGGGGATCAAACCCTTATGGCCTTGCACTTGCTAGATAAGTGCTCCACCACTAAACTACATCATCAGCTCAGAATTGATGTCTTGTGTGTGTTGGCAGTCCTGGGGTTCAAACCCTGGGCCTTGGACATGCCAGACAAGCACTCTTATCACTGAACTACATGCCTAAGATTTTCAGTATAGTTTAGGCCTTAGAAATGGGAACAAAATGCTAAAATACTTTTTTTCCTCATGTACTACACTTTTATCAAGTATAGGGAAGGATCTACCTAATAAAGAACCGTAGAGATCATAATCTTTTTCCTTTGCTTTTCCTGGTTACCCAGCCATATATCAGTATTCTCAATAGTGAAGCACATGATTTCCAGTGAGTTTTTGCTTGTTTATTTATTTTGTATTGCAGAATGGGTGACACTGTCTAATTGTATATGTGACTGATTATGTGATTTTTACATATTTTGTTGAGGTTTGTAATCTAGCTGTGATTTTGGTCTAAGTATAGATTGCAGAATTGTGTGTTTTGATATCTGAGCATGGCTGAGTTGTCTAAATCAATCTCTCTCTCTTTTCTATACACCTGTTTTTTGCTGTATATCACTAGCCCAAACTTGCCAGTAGAGCCCTTCAGAATAACTTTGACTTTTATTACTTTTTGATTTTTGTAGATTTTCCAGCAGGAATACAATAAGGTTCTTCTTTATTAGTGATTGCAAAGATTACATTCTGGTAATTTTATGTTTAATATTTTTTGATCTTTTGAAGAAGATGTAATTATTTAAGGTATTATGAAATGCGTTGTGGTGTGGATTAGATATCTTTAAATGAGATGTATTCATAAAAGTGATCATAAATTGTTTAAAATTGGAAACAAAGTTTCGTTTTGAAATAAATGCATTTTTTCTTGTTTAAAATTCTCTCGAATTAGGTTTCTTTTTGAATATTCTGGTTACTCTAAATTGGAGATTAAACAGAATTAAAAATTTACCTACTTTTAGGATGAAGTTTTGGGGATATTAAGTTTGAATTTTTAGGTGTTTTATAATATATAATTTTGAATTACAGATTTTGTCAGTGATAAAGGGGAATGCTTGAGCTTTTGGACTTTTCTTTTTGTCCTTTGTAATGTGAAAAACCATACTTTGCAGGTTTTAATTTGGTGATGTTGTAAAACTCACTCAACATTTTGACCAAATCATTTCTGAAAGGTACTGTGGACTTTAGTCAAAAGGTTCTTCTTTTTAATTTGTTAAGTGCCATCGAGTAGCTGTCTGAGTCATAGTGACCCTCATATAGTTTTCAAAGGCTGATTGTTTCAGGAGTGGACTACTGCATCCTCCCATTTTTGCCATGCTAGGAATAGAATTCAGGTCCTTAGGAACTACAGAGCAACACTGCCAACGGAGTTAAACCCCGGCCCACCTTCTTTTTAACTGATGCCATAGAATTAGCTAGCATACACTTTGACACTGTTGTTTTTATTTGGTTAACCTCTTAATCATCAGCTCATTTAATTTTGAGAATGAAAACGGGTAACTATAAGCACTATTTTCAGTTTTCCTTTTTTTTTTTTTTGAATTTAAGAATTATAATTTCAAAGGAATCTATTACCCTTGTTAAAGAGTCGTAGAAGATTGAGTCCAAAAGAGGATTCAGGGTATTTGGGGTATCTGGTGCAGTATTTTTTTCCATTATGTTACATCAGTGGCTCTCAAACTTTAGTGAGTATCAGCATAGCCTAGAGGGCTTGTTAAGCCACAGATAACTTGCTCCACCCCCAGTGTTTCTGATTCAATAGATCTTCCATGGGGCCTGAGAATGTCTTAAATTCCCAGGTGATATTGATGCTGTTGGAATCCTGGGGATCACACTTTGAGAACCACTGTATTACATTATCTCCCACCAATCAAACTCTTAAAATGTTATATTCTTTTAGGCTAACAGAACTTATATGTGCATTATCTCATTTGATATCTGGAAACCTTAAATAACTTGCCATGGAAAATATTACCGTGATTTCATAGATGAGGTATGATGAGTTTCTTAGAAAGGCAGCATGGTGGAATGCAAAGGATGTAGGCTTAGAGTTAGCTTGACCCAAAGTCTAGCTTAAATCCCTACTCAACCACTTTCAGTTGTGTATTACAAGACATACTACTAAATCTTCATGAACCCCAATTTCCATATCTCTAATGTGGGAATAAGCTCTAATTTGTAGTGTGGCTTTTCTTTTAAAGGTTTGTTAGCAACATATGTTAGATATTTTTAGAGAATTGGTTGCCAGCTGAGGATGATCCCCTTCTGTTTCATCTGAGACTTCAGGTGGTATCTGGAGACATTTTGGTGGTCATGGTCACAATTAAGTTGCTGGTGCATTGAGGTGAGAGATGCTGCTAAACATCCTACAGTGCATAAAACACCTCCTTCCCACTCCCCCCCAAAGTTAACTAGACCCAAATGTATAAAGTGTCTGGTACATAATAAGCATAGTATTCGATACCTGTTATATAATAAGTATAGTATTTGATGCCCTTGGTTTGTGGTGTCTAAGATCAAACTGCTATTAATGATGGAGGTAGGCCTAACATCTAGGTTTTCTGATTGCTGCTAGGCTAGTATTCTTTATAATAAAAACTCTGGGCACAAAAGGTAGCCCAAGTAAGAAAACAGACTTATTTGAAGAGGGTTCATGTGTTCTTTGGCTGATTCTGAGAGTATTATTTTAAATCTCTGGGAGAAAATGTTGAAGATGTTTTCAATAAATATTTGTAAGTGTGTAACATACTAGAGTATTCAGAAGGATATCACATAGAATGCAGGATAGACATGCTTTATTAAAAGAAAGCAATTAAGAAAATTTTTATATTCCAGAAGTTTTTAAGTAATCTTTTCTTTTAATTATGCAATTGTTGAGTGTAGGGAGTTACTTTGCTCCTGGTATATTTGAGGTTTTTTTTGTTGTTGTTGTTATTGTTTAATGTATTTTTTAGTCTTATACATTTTTATTCTGAAGTGGCTTTTGTTACAGATATGGTGAAGTTAAATGTACTGATCTTAAAATGGCAAATTTCTGACAAGTTATAAAAACTTCTCAAGTTTTTTCAGATAAAGAAAATAGAATTGACTTGACTGTAAGGTTCTCTGATGCATTTTTAACATTCTTTTTAGGCCCTAAATATGCTGTCAGCCTGGGATTTAGCTCAGTTGGTAGAGCACTGCGCTGCAGTCTCTGAGGACCCGAGTTCAATTCCCACCACCACAAAAATGGGAGAAGGGCCTGGCAATCCACTCCCAAGGCAATCTTGAAACAGTCAGCCATTAAAAACCCTATGAGGGTTGCTATGAGTTGGATACCAACTCGACGGCACCTAACAACAACAACTTACCTAAAATAAAAGCTTGCATTAATGTGAAATTTTTATAAGAAATTGGGATGAGTTTTAGATTAGCACAGAGATGTGAAGATGCTGGGGGAGTAGCAAGGATTCTCAATTATTTTAGGGCACATAAACATAATTATGAAAGTGTTCTAGGAATGGATTATTGTGATTGTTTTTGTTTCATTTTGCAGTTGAATTTGCTTTTCTCTTTGCACATGTAGAATAAAATGTGGCTTTATTTTAATAGAATTTAAATTTTAACTATTTATGGTTTTTTGGGGGGAGGATGTTTAGACATATTTATAAGTATTTTAGAGCTGTGATGGCTAATCATATGATAGCTTCACACTTACTAAGAAAAAGAAATAGTACTAGCTGCTGTAATTTTGCTGTATTTTAATTGAATACTTTTATTGTTGTTGTTGTTTTGTTTTGTTTTTGAAATAGGGTTTCCCTAAATAGCCCAGGCTGGCGGCTGATTCATTGTGGCCCAGATTGGCTTTGAACTGGAGCTCCTCTTTCCTCTACCTCCCAAGTGGTGGGTTGGATAAGGCTTATGGTGTTTTAATATATGAATACTACTAAGCTCAAGAAGATTTCTTTTATAAATAAATGACTAAGAAAGAGAAAAAAAGATCACCTGTTGTCTTCCCTGAAACTTCATGTTTTGGGGTTGAGGGTAGTTCCATTGGTAAAATGCCTGCCTGCCATGTGTAACACACTGAGTTAGAGCCCCAGCACCAGTAAATAAAACTCTATGTTCTCATCTAATTCATGGTGAACTTAAAGGGATTTTTAAAAATATAATTTCCATAGCACTTCATAATTGCTGTAATTATTATAAATTTTGAAATTACCAGAAATATTTTCCTATTCATTAAGCTTGTTTCTATTTTTGGCTTTTTTCCCCTTGTTTTTTGAGTTCTTTATGGTGAACTTAAGATGACAAGTAATAGGGGATATTTTTATGATTTAGGTTTTACAAAATCATAATGTTACACAAAAAATAGCTTAAGTATTGGAGTCTTCCACTCCAGATTACTTCTAGGAAATCTATTGCACATTCAGTACTTAGAGTATATTTTAGTTGTTTGAGACAAAATAAGATCTGCTAACTACTTTTGGTCTAAAATGCATACTTTTTTTTTTTTTTAAATGACAAGGTCTTGCTCTGTAGATCAGGCTGGCCTGGAACTCATGTTTCTCCTCCCTCCACCTCCCTCATGCTGAGATATAGGCCTCAGCCACCACACCTGGCTCAAAAATACTTTGGATCTGTTAATTTCTTTTACCTATTGTAGGATTATTGTGTTGAGATTGATGTGAAATAGAAGGAATTTGAATAAACTATCATTATGTTTTACTGTAAAGTGGTTTTAACTCTGTTGTTTTACTTTTTTAGTCAGAAGGGATATTGGCTTGTAGTGATGTTACTGTTCCTTGAAGCATTTTTTGGATGGTATCGTTTATATTTGGATTGTTTCCCACGAAATTGATGTGATAGTAATTGATCAAGGTTTTCTCTGCATTTGTATTTATAATCAATACTGGTTTTTATGGTGAAAAAGTTGCATTTAGTTTTGCTAGATTTTATTCTTTAGGTGTCAGATACTAAAACAGAAATAATCTTTAACCTTATTAGGTAAATGATAATTCTTCATCAATGAAGTATATTCATTTATTCATACAGTTAGCACAAAATGTTTAAAATAATTGAGGTAGAAATGAATTTTTCTCACAAACAAAATTTCTTATTAGAATAACTTTTTTTCCAAATAAGATAAAATTGTTTTATCTCTTAAATTTGAGATTTTGATGTAGGCATGGCATACAAATTTTTGGGTGCTGATGAAAATGTAGTGAAGGCAAAAATACCTTGTTATTTATTGTATCCATGTTTGCTGCTTCACAGTGAAAGAAGCAATTGAGCATCTTAATAGTTTTCACAGCCTTGTTTGTAGGGAACCTCTATAAAACAATTTAGTACATGAAAAGTATATCTGCCATTGAAAACCCTATGAACAGCAGGGAAGCACTGACAATAGTGTTTCCCCAGTTGTACAGAGGGTCGCTATGAGTTGGATACCAACTTGACGGCACCTAACAACGACAACAACAACAATTTTTCATATCTAGATTGTGGTCAAGATTATGTGTAATATTTTAAAATATGCTAAGGTTCTGGTTATTAAGGCTGTTTGGATTCTTTTTAATACTGAAAAGGTCACACAGATTGTGATTATTGTGTGGTGTCCAAGAACCAAGGCCTGCCATCTGTTACTCAAACGTAGGAAAAGTTAAGATAATTTAGTGATATAAGTGATTTTGACACCTTTGTTTTTGGAATCATCTAATTACCATTTTAAAAGACTTATGACTATATTTTAGGTTTTTGATAAAATGAAACTTAATAGTTATGCTAGTGTTTATATTTGTCTATTAAAATATGAAAATATTGCTTATGAACTAAAGATTATGTAATGAGCCTGGCTTTTCAAGTCATTTGTTTTTAGTAGATTGTTTGGATATTTAAGTGGAAGCATTGTGTTTTAATTTGAGACATTAAATTATATAAGATTTTGATATTTTTAAACTATAGATTTCCTAGTAAGTTGAGATATGTAGTAGTTCATTATTATAGAACTCAATCAGGGAACTGGTTTAATAAGCATTCCTTAGAGATTTGCTTTAAATATTTTTCAAATTTTCTGCTTTCTTTCTCTTATAACTTTATTCTTGTCTGTGTACAAATGAGCTTCCCCCTTTAAAATTTTGTAGTTGCGTCTTAAGCCACAACAAAAGTTGTTTCTAACTTTTCATTTCTTTTCTCCCCTAAGAACTTGTTACCACGTTGTATAGAAGGCCTCTTTGGCTTAAGAGAATTTGTTTAATCTTTCTGTTTATTGTATTTGCATTGTTTTTATTTTCTTGAGAATTTTTTTGTCATGCCAAATGATTAATATGATCTAAAATAATATTTAATATAGATATCTTGAATTTGCATCCTCAAATGCAACTTTGGGTCTAGGGCCTATATTTTTTATACAAGAAGCATCTAGCTGATTTTTAGATTAATGTCTGTGAGGAAAGTAGATTATTAGTATCAGTTTCTGGACTTTGGAGTGACTGGTAAAGACTGAATTGTAGATCATGAAAAGCATGATACTTTTTTTAGACCTTTTTGAATAGAAAGATAATGTATACATAAATTTTATCTTTTATATTACATGAATCACATCTTTAAGTGAGATTTTTTCTCCAAAAACAGAAAGTTTAAAAATCATTACCTATTCTGTTTACTTAGTATTTAAAGGATGTGGGATATTAAAGAGTCCCTGCCTCTTATTTTCATTCCTATTTCTCCCATCTAACTACTGGTATTTTTGTCTTCCTGACTATTAAACTTCATATTATATATTTTAAACTTTTAATTTCCTGGTTGAAAAGACTGACTTTCATTACTTTTTTCCTTTGGAATTTCAGCTTGTTTTTTAATTTTTTTGTATATTCTTTGAATGTGATGATTCTGCATCTAATCATGATGAGTTAATGTGCTTCCCCCCCAGCTACAGTAGTTGTGTTCTTACTAAAATGATTTCTTTTTAGTAAAAAATTCTAAAGCATATACTAAAATTAAAGTGTTTTTTTTCTGTTTAAACCAAGCAATGTGGACTTACTCTTATATCAATACATTTAAAATTTTTATATTAAAATTTTGTGTCATTAAATTCTTAAGTGAATTTTGACTAACATTTTAGTATATGTAATTTCAGATTTTTGGGGATAATTCAGTACTCAATTATAAATTTCATAAAATGATTAAAGTATCTTCAGTGGGAATAGGAATCAGTATTAGAACAAGGCAATTATAAAATCAGTAATGTGATTCTTTTTAATATATTAATGACAATATATATGCCTTTATATTTTAAAATCCATGTTATTTCTAGTTCATAGTGTTTTTCTCCAGACTAAAATAATACTGCACTGAGACAAAACTATTTTTGCCACTTGAAAAAAAGTAAGTTATTTCCAAGTGATTTCCTGGCTTCCAGTGTAGAATAAAAAATCTTGGTTTATTATAATAAAGCCACATATAAAATGAAGCTGTCCAATATGCACATTTGGAGTTTTTCTCTCTTAAAATGGCTTCAAATTATCAAAGCTTTCCTTGAAAGATTAATTTTTATTGCTAGAAGCAAATTTAAGAGTTTTGCCATTTTGACTAAATTAACAGGAAAAACACCACTTGCTGGAAACACATTGGTATTAAAACTTTGTTTTCCGAGTACCTTCCTGCAGTTTTGAATATGTGTAAATTAGTTCATGTTTGCAGCTACAAGGTTAGTACAGCTAGAAATTTGGGTATTCATTATTTTTTTCAGAGTGCAACTAATATTGAATGAATTGGCACTAAATATTACTGTCTTTGTTATCCAGTTACTGATACATCCCTTGGCATCTTCTGCACCTTACTTGTTTGAATACATTTTTGCTGTAAAAGTTAGGGGCCTTAGGTCTTTTTGCATAATTGTAAAGTAGCCAAAAGGTAGTGTTTTTTATAAGCAGAATATTACAGAAGTAATTTATAAAACTAACATTGAATATAAAAATTAGAGCTTTAAGCTAGGCGCGGTGGCGTATGCCGGTAATCCCAGCAGTTTGGGAGGTGGAGGCAGGAGGATCACAAGTTCAAGACCAAAGGCAGTCTGCATAACTTGTTGTTGTTAGGTGCCGTCGAGTTGGTATCAGACTCATAGCGATGCTCATAGGGTTTTCAATGGCTGACTGTTTCGGGATTGCCTTGGGAGTGGATTGCCAGGTCTTCCCATTTTTGTG
>VMDO01002436.1:25649-36313 GCA_007922755.1 Pedetes capensis
AAAAAAAAAAAAAAAAAAAAAAAAAAAAAAGAGCTTTAAAGATATTCTCTTAGGAACTTGCTGGTAGTGCCAGATCAATTATAGTTTTAACTGTTATAATCTTTATTCATCAAGATTTTGCTATTGAAAATTTAAGAGTTAGCATTTGGCTTAGTTCAAGTATATAATTCTTATTAACAAGTATGTCTAATGCATGTTGTTGAACTGATAATCTTCTTGAAAGCTGTTATATAACATACCCATATTTTGTTTGATTTGTCATTAGTCGTCAATCCCACATGATTTTTAGTGGGAATGAAACCAGATAATGGTGTGTGTGTGTGTGTGTGTGTGTGTGTGTGTGTGTGTGTGTGTGTGTGTGTTTTAACAGCAACAGAGTTCTGAAACAGGAAACCAGTCTTATCGTGTTCATCCAGAGACCTAGGAAAAAGGTAATTGTTTGGTATACTTGTTAAAACCAGTTAGTTGGGCAACTTAAGTTTTTAGAGGTTCACAGATGTAGGTTTAAGCAATTGTAGATACTTTATTTTATAACTAACAACTGCTATGAAGGAAAATTGATTAAATTAGTTGAGAGAACTAATAAACCCTCAGTTATTACACTAAATGTACTTTGGATTTTAGGGTTGCTAACATTATTAGTGACTTGATAAGGTATTTTTCTGAGGTTTAACTTGCTTAAATAATTGAAGTTCAGAGTACTTTGTTCCTTTTAAAAGTTATTTTTTCCCACTGAATATGATCTAGTATGTGACTTGAATTACGTTGAAAATGGTTCTTAAATTTAAGGAGTTCAGTGAAGAAAAGTTAAATCTATTTCTAAACTTTGTCCCTGGAAATAATCTTTCTGTTAATTTATTAACAGGACATTATAACAGTTATAATCTATTTTCTACTTTTTGTGGTCTGTTTTTTCATAAATGTAATTTTTTCCTGTTAACAGATACTTATTTCTTAAAGATAATAGGTGCAGTTTCACCAGATAATGCTGAATACTATGGCTTGCTTGCTATACTTTGTTAGTATTATTTCTATTTTTAATTTTATAAGCAGCACTGATATGAATATCTTTGTATAGTGTATTTTTTTGTTGATTTTCCTAGAGTATATTGCTAGAGTGGGATTTCTGGATGAAAAGATGTAACAATTTTGTAGTTGCTTGTTATATAAGTCTCAGATTTGCAAATGAACCAATTTATGGTATTGTCACTAAATAGAAGAATTACCAGCAATTTAAAAAATTTA
Source organism: Pedetes capensis (assembly GCA_007922755.1). NCBI lineage: Eukaryota > Metazoa > Chordata > Mammalia > Rodentia > Pedetidae > Pedetes > Pedetes capensis. The sequence goes on from VMDO01002436.1 coordinate 26,895, forward strand.
TTTTAATTTATTTTCATTCATTTATTTGAGACAGAGGTCTAGGCTTGCCTCAAACTTGTGGTCTGTCTGTCTCTGCCTCCTGCGGGCTGGGATTATAGGCTTGTACACTATGACTGGGTAAAATTACTAGAAATTCTTGGTAGTAATCTTTGAAGAGTGTGATGCTTCCATTTAGAAAGTGAGATCTAAACTTATATTTCAAAGCAAAAATACATGCATACCTTTTAGTCATGATAAGTTACATGATATAAAAACATGGAAGAAAACTGTAAGGTTAAGTTTATTTGAGTAGAAGACTTCAGTAGAGTTCATAGATTATTTGGCAATCCATTTTCCTTTCTAGTTTGGCACTGCTAGCAGATAACTAAATAGTATTGAAAGCAACCTAAAATTTATGCCAAAGTGAGTTTAAGTTAATATACTAGAGTTCCTTTTATAATTTGTTTATAAAAATACCAAATTGATTTGTCTGATATTGAAACTCTTAAACTAAATTTAAATAATTTGTTGTTTAAATGCCGACTAGTTGAGTTTGACTCACAGTGACCCTGTTTACAACAAAACACTACCTGACATCGTACCATGGCTGGCACTATTGTCAGTGCTTCTGTGCTATTCATAGGGTTTTTGATGGATGATTGTTTTGGGAGTGGGCTGCCAGGTCCTTTCCCAAGCCTACAGCACCAGGTATTCCCAGGCAGTTTCACATTCAAGGGCTTAATCAGACCTGACCCTGTTTAGCTTTGGAGATCAATTGGGATGGGATGCCAGGGTTGTATGGCTGTAGACAAATTTAAATAATAGCACATATTAAAAAAAACAAAACAAAACTAAACTAAAAACCTCATGCAACCTTAAAAATTTGTTGTTGTTGTTGTTAGGTGCTGTGGAGTCGGTATCTGACTCATAGCGACCCTCATAGGGTTTTCAATGGCAGACTGTTTCAGGATTGCCTTGGGAGTGGATTGCCAGGTCCTTCTCCCATTTTTGAGGTGCTGGGAAGCGAACTCGGGACTTCAGAGACTGCAGCGTGTGCTCTACCAACTGAGCTAAATCCCAGCCCCAACCTTAAAAATAATAACCTTTTATTTGCCATTATAGAGCCCTTTGCAGTTTTATAGCTTTGAAGATATGTTCAGATACCTCATTTGGTCCTTAAAACAACTATTGAATAAATTGAAGCAAGTGGTAGTATTTTACAGAGGAACAGAACAGATATCTGAAGTGTACAGATTGGATGATTTACCTGAAGTGATAGGCTATAAGTTGCAAAGCTGAGAATGTAAACTTGGTATTAAATATTAAATGACAGTATTCATTGCATGCTTAGTGCAGGGCCTGGCACCCACTAAATATTTATTTGTGTGTTCCTGGCTGTGCATTCATGTTCTCTTCCCTTTTTTTTTTTTAGTACTGGGGGTGGCACAACCCAGGCAAGTGCTCTATTGATGAGCTGTACCCCTGGTCCCTTAAAAAAGTTTTTTTTTAATTTGGTACTGAGTCTAAGTTGTCATGCTGTCTCTGGCCTTGAACTTGCAGTCCTCCTGCCTCAGCCTCTGGAATTTTTAAAAGCCCACTTTTTGAGCAGTCCTCCTATAACATTTTGCGAGTTCAATCTTTTCTGCCTATTTCCCCTTTTTCCTTTAGAAAATAAGATTCTAGGCTTTATAGGAATGATTATATGCCTTATATATTAAGACAGATTTTCTTAAATAATGAAAAAATTGGCACTCTACCAAGTGGAAAATTTAAGGAATTACTATTTCTACTTTTTTTCTTTTTCTTATTATTTTTTGTTTTCTGCTGTCCAATATGAGTCTTTAAATGACAAAATTCATCAATATTCAAAATACTTGACAGACAAAATCTAGTAAGAAATAGAAAGTTTTTCATTTAAATAGTTGTGGAAGTCTATAAGAATGGTATCAAAAACATAGTTTTATTAGAAAGGTTGATAATATGGGTATAACTAAATTTACTTGGAAACTCTTGTTAAATTTAGTTGAAAGAAATGTAAACCTGATATAGCTTGTGAGTCAGTAGTTGATTTTCTTTTTCCCTTACATGAGCCTTAACTGTGTATTGGTTGAAAGCACTGCCAGAAAGCAAGGAAAGAAACTCCAGCAATTCCTGGGATATTATTAAAGTCTTGGTACCTGCTAACTTGCTTTCCATTCCTGATTTTTTATTGTTGTTGTTGTTGTTAGGTGCCGTCAAGTCGGTATCCGACTCATAGCGACCCTCTGTACAACAGGGGAAACACTATTGTCAGTGCTTCTCTGCTGTTCATAGGGTTTTCAATGGCAGATTGATTTTTGGGAGGGGGTTGCCAGGTCCTTCTCCCAAGCTTACAGCTTCTGGTGTTCCCAGGCGGTCTCCCATCCAGGTACTAACCAGGCCCGACCCTGCTTAGCTTCTGAGATCTGACAGGATCGGATGCCACAGGGCTACCACTGCAGGCGTTTTTTTATTAGTTTGAATTTATTCATTTCTTTACTCCTGCCACTAGTGTCCTTTTATGAGCCAGGCAACTTGAAATTTGAAAAAGGTTTTTTTTTTCCCCTTGCTCTTTTTTGTGATTTTAGAGGGTGGAACCCAGGGCCTCACACACACTTCACAAGTGCTCTACCGCTGAGCACACTCCCAGCCTATTTTTTATTTTTTATTTTGGGTCAGGATCTCACTAAGTTATGCAGGTTGTCTCTGGCAAACTTGCCATCCTGCCTCAGCCTCCCTGACTTGCTGGGATAACAGGTGTGTACCAGCGGGCCAGGCTGCTTTTGATGCTTTTTGTTAACTACCTCTCTAAAGCTGTTTATCACTTTCCATTTCACCATTTATCTTCTATACGTATGTTATAGCTTCATATTGTTACTGCAACTTTTAGTGAACTATAAGTTTAAGAATAATTTGTGACCTGTAGAAATAATTTTCCTTAAAATAATTAGGTAAGAAAAAATAATGTTATTAGTTTGTCTGAAACACAGCATTTTAGTTGTTTAGGGATAGGCACACATGTATTATATCAGTTACTAAAAAAACTTTTTGCAACTGCTTTATTTTTAGTAATCATCATACTTAAAATATTTAGTATATATCTCAGGAACACATTCTTACAAAATAAAGTTTAAAAAGTTGTTTTGGGTTAGCGCACTCTGTTTGAAGATTGTAGTTAAATTCCTAGTGTAAACATGTTAATTTAGGTGGAAGTACAAACCTGAGGTAAAGGAGATACTTTTAGATTTTAATTTGGAAATTGTGTAATAAAAAGTATTTTGTTAATTACGTGAAACATATAACATATTTCTAGTGTTTTAAGTCATAACTGAACACCTACAATAGCCAATAAAAACTTACCTTGTGAAATAACCACATTATTTTATAATGTAGATAGATCAGTTGTATTAGGGATTAAATTGACTTTTGTGGGCAGATTTTAGAACTTAATCACTATTGATTTTTTTTTTCCTATGGGACAGTATTCTCTGGTGAGAAGTGATTGTTGTAGTGTCTAAGACTGTCTGAACATGATAATTGTATACAGTTATCAAAACTCATCAAATTAATAGCTAAGATCTGTATATTTTATTGTATATAAATTATACCTCAATCAAAATAAAACCAATGAGAATGTTAGCTCAAAGGTAGGGGAAAGACTATCCAGTGTGTCTTGGATCTTGTGTGGCTGTGGCAGCCATCCAGCCTATGCAGCATGGGAGGTGGCATGTATACATTTGCTCCACCTCCCTCATTACTCTGTATACAATAGACGATAGTCACTGGCATTGTGAGAAAAGTTTTGTTTTTTTTTTCCTTTTGGAATATTTTACATGTGTCTTTAAGTTATAATAAGGTAAATACTTAAATAGGAAGTTGATAGTAAAGATTTCAAAGAGTTAAATTTTCTGCTGGGCTTTAATGTTTTTAGAAGGATTGGGTTATTTCACAAGTCATTGAGTTGCATAAAAAACTAAGTAGTTATGGTAGATAACCTAGGGAATAAATCTGTGCCATTTTTCAATTGATAGCTATCACTATGTCCTAAGTATTATTCATATATTAACTCACTTAATCCTTATAACAACTGTGTATGTTAGGTAACTGTATTAGCCCCATTTTACTTAGGAAACAGACACAGAGGCACAGACAGAGTATGTGATTTGCCCAGGCTTACATAGTAACCTGGGGGTCACCTTCAAGTAACTTGGCTCTAGAACATATGTTCTTAACCAGTATGCCACACTGCCTGCAAGTAGATCTCTAGATGCCAGAAATATTCAGTTTCTTTATTGACTTTGAATAATTTCTAGATCATTTATCCAATAAAATGTGAATACTATGTAAATAGGTATTGTACTGTGTAGTTTAGGGAATAGTGACAAGAAAAAAATGTCTGTACATGTTCAATATAGATGCCATTTTATTTTATTTTTTATATTTTCAATCTGTCATTGGTTGAATTGGCAGATGCCAGAACCTAAAGGTATGGAGGGTCAAATATATATATGTTCTTATATGGTTTAAAATTTCTTTTAAAAATCATACATACCTGTAATAGGTATTTCAGAGCCTGAGACAAGAGTATAGCCAGTTTGATGCCAGCCTGGGCAATATAGTGAGACCCTGTCTCAAAATAAAATTTAAGAAACGACTAGTATTGTAGCTCAGTTGGCAGAGCCTTTGTCTACTATGTGTGAGGCCATGGGTTCGACTCCCCAGTACTACATAAAACCAAAACAAAACAAAAAAAAGTATGTCATAAAAACTATAGCATACCGAAAAAAAAAAAAAAAACCAAGAATAAAACACCATACATTAGAAAGATTTTGCGTCTTAGTATAATTATTGACATAAGAGATATTTGCTTCAAGATTCAGTCATTTAGGTAGTTGCTAACATTTTTGGAAATGATAGATTTCTGTATTGTGTGTCTTTCGGAAAATTTTCAGTTTTAATGTTAGTGATACTTTTACTTGAACCTACTTCTTTGAAAATGCTTTGTTTTTATTTTTGATTTGGAAATACAAAAATCTTAACCACTTTGGGGAAGTATGGTATAAAATGCTTGGACTTTAGAGTTATGTGTCTGATTTGCATTTGAATCATAACCATTTATCAACTATGGGACCTTAAGGAAAAAATAATAATTTGTCTATAAAATGGTAATGATACTTCATGGGATCATCAGGATTAAATGAGAATATATTTGGCATGCCATCTGGCATGTGATATTCAGCAGATACTCATTGGCTAGTTATCTATATCTTTTTAACTTACGGTGGATGTCTTGGGTAAAATCTCAAACTGTAAATAAGAAAGGTGAAAATCTGAAGAACATGAAATCTTGAAAACATCAAATTCCTGGACTCTTTTAAAAGAAGAAACCAGGTCTATGATCTAAGTTCTGCTCTGCAAAGAGCTCCCATGCTGATCCTGGGCTCTGACTCTTAAATTGAACTTCCTGCCATGGCAGGGAGTAATTTCTTTCAGTCTCATCTTCTTTCCATACATCTTTGTGTGTGTGCTTCATTAAGTTGCCTTTTCCTGAATATTTCATACATTTCTGTATCCTCAGCCTCTGCTTAGAATGTTCTAACCTCTCATATTTCTTCCTCTCTGTCTGTTGATGTCTGACTTACCTTTTAAGTGTTATCTAATATACCAGGTTCTTGGTGAAGGTTTATCTGTGCCAGCACAGAATTAATCCCTTCCTCTGTAGCTATTAAAATATTTTACTCTTTTATATAATTCCTTGAGGGCAGTAGACTTTGCTTTATGTAACCTTATATTCTCAATGTCCCTTGCACAGACTGTTCAGTTTGTGTTTGAATATTCAATTTCATGAATGAAAAAAGGAGCCAGGTGAGTTTAATGAGTATGTAATATCCATTTATGTATAGTTATAGACAAATAGTTTTCTTAAGTAAATTAAGCAAATGATTTGCTAACTTATTTGCTTCATTAATCAGTATACATAGTACAAGGCTAAATTTGAGCTTAGTTCTGTTTGGAACAACTACATTTCAAAACGCTTTGTACTTTAATCCTTTTCTAGAAGTAGAAAAATCTTACTAGCATTCTTAACAAAATTAGTGTTTCAGGGTAGGTACATTGTTAATGGTAATAGTTATTTCTTTTAATAAAATACAATTCTATGTCTCATTGTGCAGAAAAGCTTAGATATTCTCTCTCTCTGTCTCTGTCTCTGTCTCTGTGTGTCTATATACTTTACAAGTGTTCTACCACTGAACTGAGCCCCACAACCCCCTTTTTAATTTTTTATCTTGATACAGGAACTTACTTAGTTATGAAGACTGTCTCTGACCTCAAACTTGCGATCCTCCTCCCTCTGTCTTCCAAGTCACTGAGATTACAGACATGCACTACTACACTCAGCTCAACTTATATTTTTAATCAAGGTTATTTATAGTTTTTGGGTGGAAATTCCAGAGTAATGTTAACTGTTAGTGCTTTGGATTCCCTTTTGCTGCTTCTGGTGCCTCTTTTTTTTTTTTTTTTTTTTTTTTCTGTTTTTCCCATTTTCTTGTGCTCTTGCTCCAAGACAGAGTTAAAAAGAAAAGATTAAAGCTGGCATTGTGCTGCACACCTGTAGTCCCAGCGACTTGGGAAGCTGAGGTGGGAGGATCCTGAGTTTGAGGTCAGAGCAGCCTGTACAACTTAGTAAGACCCTGATGCAAAAATTTAAAAGGGGGCTAAGGGTATAGCTCAGTGGTAGAGCACTTACCTACCATGTGTGAATTCCAGGTTTCAACCTCCTAGTACTGGGAAAAAAAAATTCAATTTCAAGAGCTATATTGCTTTAGTCTTGATTAAGCTTCTGCTCGCTCACTCGTTCGCCTGTCTGTCTGTCTTTCTCTCTCTCTCTCTCTCTCTCTCTCTCTCTCTCTCTTTCTTTCTTTCTTTCTTTCTCATTAATGGGCATAACACACTAGAACATTTTGATAATTCAAGAGGTGCTACATTTTTAGGTGAGGTCATTTTCTGACTTGAGAAATAAGAAATAGATAAGAAAGAGTATTTGTGATGTTAAAATGATAATTTTGTTTTGTAGTCTTTCTAATAAAGAACTCTTTGACATTTTTGGCACATAGTAAATGTCATTTAAGTCTAAGTTTTTTTAATCATTGTGTTACTCTTTTTAGTAGAAATACAGCATTTAAAAAAAAAACTCCATACAGAACTAATTCTAAGTCATACAGGACAAGACAGAATTTTGTCATCACATTCAGTAAATAGACTTGAAGATAATTATAAAACACATAGTTAAGAAAATCGTATGGAAATGATGTTAGGTATATTATAGTGAAAACAGAAAATATAAGCAAAAATAAGAAAAAAATTGCTACTACCTAAAGATTATTAGTTTTAGTACTGTAGTTTTCAATCTTTTTGTCTATGTGTACATGGCTATTATAAATTCTTTTGTCAAAATAGTATCACACTGCATATTGTTTGAAAACCCACTCTTTCTTAGTTATGTCTACTTTTCTACTTAAATAAATTTTCATCTTATCTAATACCCAGATTATATAAAAATTTCTGTAGTTGGCTTTAAAATGTCCTTTTTGACTGGTTTGTCTAAAACAGTATCCAGATAAGCATTGTACCCGTGAAATTGGCTGGTAGGAACTATAGTCTTTAAAAATCAAGGGCAGCCACCTCTTTCATCCTCTTAAAAAAATGATATTAGCTGGGTATGGTAGCGTACTCTGGTAATCCCAGTGACTCAGGAGACTGAGACAGGAGTATCACAAGTTTGAGGCCAGCGGCAGACCACATAACTTAGTGAGACCCTGCCTCAATATAAAAAGTAAAAAATGGGCTGACATGCAACTCAGTGGTAGGCCACTTGCAAAGCATTCATGAGACTCTGAATTCAACCCCTAGGACTACAAAAACAAAAAAACAAACAAAAAAACCTGATGATTGTTGAAGAGTACTGGATCATGTCCTATAGCCTTTTTGATTTGTTTACTCTCATAATGTCATTTAGCCTGTTCATCCTGTAAACTAAACTTTTTACCTAAAGGTTTTATGGATTTAGGTTATAGACACTTGGCATCAAAGATGATTTTCTGTCCTATATATTTATTTATTTACGTTAGGAGTCATGCTGACTTAAGGTGATGCCAAGATTGGTTACTGAGATTGTGTGATGATAATCTTTATACCATTTTTCAATTACATTTTTCTCTTTATATTGTTGTTGTTTTTAGGTGCCATTGAGTCGGTATCCGACTCATAGCAACCCTCATAGGGTTTTCAATGACAGACTGTTTGGGGATTGCCTTGGGAGTGGATTGCCAGGTCCTTCTCCCATTCTCTTTATATTAGCAAACATTTATTTGGTGGTATTTGACTCTAAGAAAGTTCATTTCCTCGTCAGTACTTAAGTATTGGTTTAGTACTGTTGATGTTTGCATACATCAATAATTTCATAAAGGTTTGAAAAATAATGACTTTTCTAATTCTATCCTTTTAACTTAGTAATTGGTATTTTTCCATAGAGTTTATGTAGCAGGGTTGTTTGATTGCCCTGATACATAGTTCTTACAAGGATTCTCATTACTAGTTTTCAAAGTGAAGAACTATTCCAGTAGACATGTCAAAAGGCGATAAATGACAAGAGTTTTTGTTGTTTTAACTTTTTCTGTTTTAAGTATCTTTATATACTCAGGGATTTTAATTTTATTCATACTGTTTGCCAGTATTTAAGTTTTCCTTTATACTCAGATGACTATAACTAGGCATTAAGGCCTTTATGCCAGCTCCTTTATCCATTTGATATAGATTATGATTTCTGTAGCCTTCCTGCTTTCTGCCATGGAAAAGTATCCCGGGTTCACATATCCCATCCTTGGCCCAGATGAGTCATCACTTCTTTTCCCAAGGAGTTTGGTATCTTTTACTGTAACATATGAGAGATATAATTCTGGGTTCTAGGAGTGTTTACTGCTGCTTTTGTGACACAACTTACAGGTAATTTCAATGAAAGACCCAGAAAAAGTAGGTTTTATAAATGTGAGTTCATGTTGGTATTTTTGTTTTTTACTTTGTAGTTTTTATTTTACTTTATTCATTTTTGCAGTACTTGGAGATTGGACTCAGGGCCTCATACATATTTTGCATGTGCTCTACCATTGGGCTGCAACCTCAGCCCATTTTATATTTTTTATTCTGAGTCAGGCTCTTGCTAAGTTATGTAGGCTACATCTGGCCTCAAACTCGATCCTTTTGCTGCTGCCTCCCGAGTCAGTGGGATTATGGGTGTGTGCCACTGTTCCTGCCTACTTTGGAGTTTTTATGTTATCTTTTTTTTCTTACACTAATAATCATGAATTTTAAAAATCATTAGCATAACTTCATTGCTTATTCCTATAATATAAAAAAGTTGTTGT
>VMDO01002436.1:36413-168656 GCA_007922755.1 Pedetes capensis
TCATAGCGACCCTCTGTACAACAGGGGAAACACTATTGTCAGTGCTTCTCTGCTGTTCATAGGGTTTTCAATGGCAGATTGATTTTTGGGAGGGGGTTGCCAGGTCCTTCTCCCAAGCCTACAGCTTCTGGTGTTCCCAGGCGGTCTCCCATCCAGGTACTAACCAGGCCTGACCCTGCTTAGCTTTCGAGATCTGACGAGATCGGATGCCACAGGGCTACAGCTGCAGGCATAAAAAAGTTAGAGTATATCAATAATGATATTATGGAAGACAATAGAACTATCAAAAGCAATTTAAAATTTTCTTGTGGTTCTTTTTCTTAGCATACTTTGTACTAAGAAAATATAGTAAAAGTACAATGTCCAAATAGCCCTTGAAATAAATTCTTTTTCCTAATTGCTAATTTGGTATTGAATCAAGTTTTGCTTTTGTTTTTTGATTTTTTTAGTTGCTACTGTTTTCAGGGTATGTGATTTTTTTTTTAAAGTAGCCTTTTAGAACAATTATTTTAACAATTCAGAGATTGAAATTAGAGCTGAGAATATAGCTCAGTGGTAGAGTGCATGCCTGGGTTCTATCTCCAGCACCAAAAACACAATAAGAAACAACACAACATAAAACAAAAGGTCAAAATTATCCAGAGATATGCACAACAGTCTTAACTGTATGTGCTATACTGTTCCCCTTCCCTTCCCTTTCTCTACGAAGCCATCATTTTTATTGGTTCCTTATTTATCGTATGTGTGCATGTGTGTTGAGGTGTTTAAATTCGAGAAGATACATTATGAAGGTGTATTTTTGGTTTACTCTGTTTTGTACATTTTTTTCTTAAAATATTCTGTAGATCTCACCAGTCAGCACATACTTGTCTTTGTGCTGTTGTTTTCACCACATGGTTGTCTTATAGAACATATAATAAAACAAGTAGCTTTTTCTTAAACTATAATATTAAAATAAATGCTTTCAGTAATTTGGTAAATTATTTTTGGATTGAAAATAATATCAAGAGCTAGAGATATAGTTCAGTGAGACTCTGAATGTAATCCCAGCACTGAAAGAAAAAGAAAGAAAGAAGGAAAGAAAGAAAGAAAGAAAGAAAGAAAGAAAGAAAAAAAACTGAAATGAACCCAATAATGTGAAGGCTGCAAAGACCAAAAGAAGATCTAGAAAAGAACACTGGGTTAGGTGAATATTAAATTATATGTGGGAGGTATGTTGTTGTTGTTGTTGTTAGGTGCCGTCAAGTCCGTATCCGACTCATAGCGACCCTCATAGGGCTTTCAATGGCTCACTGTTTCAGGATTGTCTTGGGAATGGATTGCCAGGATCCGGAAATAGGTGGCCCAAGGTCTTTATTAGTGGTCTTTAATAGGAGACTAGGCAAATTAGCTTGGCTGATATGAAGGATTTGTGTTAGAAAATTATGAGATTAAACAGAATTGATGGAGCTCAGGAAAAATTGTGAGCCAGTGTGATGGTCAAGATTCATTGAAATGTAGGTTTTTGGTTATTTTTATAGTTAATTGGAAGTAAATTCATGAGTGTAGAGGTTGGTTTTTATGCCAACTAATGTGTAGCATAATTGAATAAAATGGGCATGGTAACTATCAATTATGTTGATTAGATGTGAATAATAAAGTTTCAACCTCAGTTCATATTATGAAATCATAGATAGCAATGGCTGGAAAAAACTGTAGAGGTCACCTCTGAATGTAATCGTCATGTAGAATAGGAACTTTAAATCTAGAAAGGTTAAGTGAGTTGTCCAAATTATACTACTTTTAGGCATAGCCAGCTCTTAAATCTAACTTTAGTTGTAATATATCTACTTTTTTCTACATCATGTTGTCTTTTTTAACCAGAAAAAATTAGAAGTTGTACTGTTAAGTTTTTTCAGGTGGGAACAGATTTTTTTTGTTTTGACTTTTTGGTTTTTGTCCCAACATATATTCTGATTTGCAAAGTCTGCGGGTTTTGTTTTTCTTATATACCTAAATAAGAAAGGAAGGAAGGAAAGAAGAAAGAAAGAAAGGAAGGAAGAAAGAAAGGGGAAAGAAGAAAGAAAAAGAAAGAAGGAAATTGCCTTTTACTTTAGGTTCTTATTAAACTTTTGATTTGAGACAGGATTTTGCTATGTAGCCTGTGCTGGACTAGAACTTGCTATGAAGCTCAGGCCAGCCTGAAATTTGCTATATAGCCTAGGCTACCACTCAATATTCTTCTACTTCATCCTCCCAAGTGCTGAGATGACAGGCATATATTCCTACACCTGGTTCTGTGTTCATTTTTAATATACTAAGGAGAGAGGTTTAAACATCACTTTACTATAAAATTGTTTTGAGGGTCTTTGGGAATTAATGTGTTTACCAGTATTTATTAATTGCACATGATAGGTGACAGATAAGTTAGTAACCCTTTATAGCTATATCTATAGTGGGGAAAGCTTTCTTTTTATAATGAGCTAATGTTTTAAAATGTGTGCATATTTGCATTGTTGCATATTTCAGATGCTTCCTTAACTTAAGTACTCAGATATTTATCCAAATATTATTGCTATGGGATTTCCTGCAGAAAGACTTGAAGGTGTATACAGGAACAATATTGATGATGTAGTAAGGTAAGAACTCTGGATTTTTCTATTTCCAAAATTAATATATAGATATTATATTTTCATTTAAAAAAGATTTCTAAAACCCAGAAAAAGATATACATTCTGATGTAGTTTTACTTTGTTATGGAATTACTCTATAATTTTTTTTAATTAATGTGCCTAATCTACCTCAGTGGGGTACAACCCATTTAATAATAACTGACTATGTATATAATCAGGTATTTTTATGATGTGATTTCTTATTGTTGTTGTTAGGTGTCATCAAGTCAGGTCTGACTCACAATGACTCTATGAATAACAGGACGAAACACTACCCAACACTGTGCTATGCACACAAATCTTTTTTATGTTTAAGCCCATTGTTGCAGACACTGTGTCAAGCCATCTAATTAAGGGTCTTCCTTTTTTTCATTGACCCACCACTTTCCCAAACACGATGTCCTTCTTAGGCATTGGTCGCTCCTGACAACATGTCCAAAGTACATAACACAGTATAATCATCCTGGCTTCCAAGGAGCACTGTGGTTGCACTTCTTCTAGGACAAGTCTGTTGGTTCTTTTGCCAGTCCATAGTATATTCAATGTTTGTTTCCAGACCATAATTCACAACCATCATTTCTTCTCCTTTCTCCCTTATTCAGCATCCAGCTTTCACAAGCATGTGATGCAACTGAAAATACCATGGCATGAGTCAGGCAACCTTTCTCTTCAACTTGACATCTTTCCTTTTTAGCACTTTAGTCTTTTGCAACTGCTTTTCCAAATGCAATGCATCTTTTAATTTCTTGACTGCTGCTTCTGTGAGTGTTGATTGTAGAACCAAGTAAAGCAAAATCTTGGACAACCTGAATCTTTTCTCCATAAATCATGAGGTTGCTTACTGATCCAGTCATAAAGATGAGGTGCAATCTATACTGAAAGCGTATGTTCTTTGATCTTCATCAGTAAATCTTTCAAATCCTCTTCAGTTTCAGCATCAAAGTTCTGTCATTTGCATAATGCAAGTTGTTAATGAGTCTTCCTCCAATCCTGATGCTACATTCTTCTTTATAAAGTCCAGCTTCTTGAATTATTTGCTTAATAATAGAGATTGAAAAGGTATGGTGAAAGGATACAGCCCTGACACACACACTTCCTCACTTTAACCCGGACAGTGTTTCCTTGTTCTATTTGAATGACTGCCTTCTGGTCCATGTATAGATTCCTCATGAGTGCAATTTGTATAGATTCCTCATGAGTATACTTAAGTACTCTGGTATTCCTAATTTCACAATGTTACCCATAATTTATTGTGATCCACACAGTCAAATGCCTTTGCATAGTCCATAAAACATAAGACATCTTTCTTGTATTTTCTGCTTTTGGCTAATATCCATCTGGCATCAGCATTGATGTCTCTGTTTCCATGCTCTCTCTTAAATCCAGCTTGATTTTCCAACAGTCCCCTGTTAATGTACTGCTATAGTTGCTTTAGAATGATCTTAGCAAAAATTTTACTTCTGTGAGATATTAATTATATCATTCGATAATTTCCACATTCAGTTGGATCTCCTTTCTTGGGAATAGGCACAAATATGGATTTCTTCTAGTCAGTTGGCCAGGTAGCTGTTTTCAAATTTTTGGCATAAACAAATCAGCACTTCAGTGCTGCATCTATTTGTTGAAACATCTCCTTTTGTATTCCATCAATTCCTGGAGCCTGTGTTTCATCAGTTCTTTCAAGACAACTTCTACTTCTTCTTTCAGTACCATTAATTCTTAAATATATGCAACTTCTTGAAATGGTTGATCATCCACTGATTCTTTCTGTTATAACGACTCTCTACTCCTTCCATCTTCTTTTGATGTTTTCTGCATTGTTTAATATTTTCACTGTAGCATCCTTCACTATTGCCACTCAAGGTTTGTAATTTCTCTTCAATATTTTAAGCTTGAGACTAACAGAGCATGTTCTTCTGTTTTGGTTTTCTATCTCCAGCTCTTTGCACATGTCATTATAATATCTGATTTTGTTTTCTTAAACTGCCCTTTGAAATCTTCTCATTAGGTCTTTAACTTCATCATGTCTTTCTTCTATTTCAGCTGCTTATCACTGACAGCATTGTACTTGAAGACGATCTTGAGATGTCTTTATTGATGATGAATGCAACTCCATTTCTCTTTAAGTTTTCACTCCTGGCATAGTAGGCCATGTGATTATATGATTCAAAATGGTCCATGCCAGTCCATTTTAGCTCACTGATGCCTATTATATCAATGTTTACATATGCCATTTCACTTTTTACAGTTTCCAGTTTTCCTAGACTCATACTGCATTCCACATTCCAGTTATAAATGGGTGTTTACAGTTGTTTATTTATGAGTAGTGCCACATCAGTAAATGGACATTCCTGGGGCTTTAATTCCATTCCCACCATTAATGGTGGACTCTACTTTGAGGAAGCAACTCTTCTGCAGTTGTCTTTTGAGTGCCTAGGAGGCTCATTTTCTGGCATTATATCTGACACTATTTTTCTACTGTTCATAGGGTTTTTAAGGGCTAATTGTTTAGGGATTGTGCAGCATGCCCTTCTCTCTAGTATGTCTTAGTCTGGAAGCTCAGCTGAAACCTGTGAACCTGTGCACCATAGGTGACCCTGCTGGTATCTGCAATACTGGTGGCATAGCTTTCAGTATCAGAGTAACATGTAAGCCCTTATAGGACGACAAATTGACAGACCAATGAGGATGTGATTTCTTGGATTCCATGAAATGAATCTCACCAGGTTAATGCCTGGATTCTATTACAATATAGTTTTTGTCTTTTACTTCATAATTGGGGATTAGGTTTTAAGTCTTTGAGTAGATTTACTTTGTTAAACTTATTTGCATTAAGGTATTGATGACAGATAACATGTATTTTATGTAGACTGGTTTTTAATGGGGCATACATGTACCAAGTGCCTTTAGAAGAATTTGGTACAATGATTATAGAAAGGAATTGATTGGGCATGCCAAAGACTAAATTAAACATTTTTATAATTTTGCATAATTTTCTAAGTGTAATTATTTAGTTTAGAACAATTCTTTCTCAAGGTCCACCAACATATTATTTTTAAATACATTCATGACCTAAGAATATATGGAAATTTTTGTCTGTGGTGTAAATAATCTATTACTGCTTTCAAAGGAAAACATGTATGTATGAGTAAATTAACTTTCAATTCTCAGTACAAACTTTAATGGCTGTTTCATTTTTTCTACTGATTTATTGAGACAGAATCTTCCTATGTTGCCTATGCTGGTTTTAAAATAATTTAATGGATTTAAAGTCAAAATTATGGATTATTTCTGTTATACTCATTTATAAATGTCTTTCCTGAGACTTTTAATTTAAATACTTGGTGATTATGAGGATTAAATGTTGTAACAGAAGGGAAAGCATTTTTCTTGGTTTGTTTTTTATAGTACTAGGAATTGAACCCATGGCCTGTGCATGCTAGACAAGTGCTGTGCCACTGAGCTACATCCTCAGCTTGCATTCTTTAACTTATAAAGTATTTGCAGATATTGTTATTGTTGTTAGGTGCCATTCAGTCGGTGTCCAACTCATAGAAACCCTCCATACAATAGGCAAAACACTATTAGTGCTTCTCTGCTATTCATAGGGTTTTCAGTGGGAGATTGTGTTTTGGGAGTGGGTTGCTGGGTCCTTCTCCCTTTGCAGATATAGAATCCTTTTATAATAGTTGTGTGAGTATGACTATACCCTTTTGTGAGCTAGCTATAAGTTGTCTTTCTAAGTGGTTAATTTTTGGTAACTTGCTTGAACCACAGTATAGTTACATTTCTGTGGTATTGGGTTGTATTCAACTGGATTTCCATAGTATTTATATAATGTTCAGAATTAAATTTCAATACCACAAAATCTACTGAAAATCTCCCTCTACTTTATAGTTTCTACTAATTTAATTATAAGTGATACATGAGCTTGTCAGAGACTGTTTAAAAACTTGAAAATAGAGAAATGGATTTGCCTTCTCATAATAAGGCAGGACACAGTGAAAGGATACTTACCATTGTGGCCCCATAGGAACAGCAGCTTGATATAGTTAGCCAGTGATAATAACACATTAAAAAATGAAGTAGACCATAGAAAAAAAAAGAATGAGGTAAATTTTGAATTGAGAGATGGATAATGTGGAAATGAGGAATTCTGTAGAGAAGGAGGTAAGCAGCAGGCACGAGGGTGAGTGAACAGTGATGGTTCATCTATATTTTGTTTTTCCCCATTGCTTGAATTATCCCAAACAACCTCCCCACCCCTATGACACCCTGTGGAAAAATTCTCTTCTATGAAATCAGTCCTTGGTGTTAAAAAGGTTGGGGACTGCTGCTGTGTAGTCATTAAATACATATTTTCTGCTGTGTTGCAGAAGTTTTTATCATACCACTTTATGGCCTTCAGTGCCTCACAAAATGATCTCCTTGATGTTAATTGTATATTCAAGCAAGTACTAGTTCAACCAAGTTAGATTACTACTTTAGTTATACTGAAAAAGAGTATGAATACACTCAACAGAGGACACTTTTTGTGATCACTCTAAGGATATTCTTGTGATAATCTGTCTTGCTTATTTTTATATTGGTGTCTTCTGAGTGTGAATAAGTTAATAAAGATGGTTCATCATCTTTTAGGTTCCAGTATCTGGACCTATACCACTGGTTATTAGACCTTAGATTGTAATAACTTCACTAAGAAAATACTATATTGGGAAGTATTTTGGTCCCACATCTTCTGATTTCATAAGTCCTGTCTTTATACTTTTGAATTAAGATTCACACATTGTTTGTAATCACTAACCAAAGCTGAAAGTTAGTCTATCGAGCTTTAATCTGTATGTTGTTGTTGTTAGGTGCCATTAGGTTGATGTCCAACTGATAGCAACCCTATGTACAACAGGCAAAACACTATTGTTAGTGCTTCTCTGCTATTCATAGGGTTTTCAATGCTGATTATTTTTTGGGAGTAGGTTGCTGGGTCCGTGTCCCAAGCCTACAGGACCTGGTATTCCCAGGTGGTCTCCCATCCAAGTACTAACTAGGCCCAAACCTGCTTAGCTTCCCATATCTGATGGAATCAGATGCTACAGTGGTACGGCTGCAGGCTATATCTGAATAGTTTGTTTTATTTATCTTCATGATCTTTTCTGATTTTTTTTTCCTAAAGTAAGGTTTTATGGGTCTGAATTGTTATTTAGCCAGTGGTTCTTTTAGCCAGCTGATCCTGATCTTGCTACCCATTATGGTAATGTTAATGTCATATCAACATGAAGAATTAGCAGCTACATGTAATAGCAATGCTGTCCTTGTTATGGCTTAGTTATTTATTTATTTAGTTAGTTTTTGACTGGGGAATAAGTGGCCAGTAAGACATTGATAGCTTCTATTGTACAGGCCCCTTACCTTCTATTTATAAGTGAAATGTACTTTTTCCTATAAATTAAAATGAAAACAAGTAATTCCTAAGTAATTTGCCTGTGAGGATTGACTTCTCCAAGGGAACAACTGTGTCTAGTACCTAAATAACTTATTACCTTCATTGGTTTACTATATTGAAGATATTAGTAATCAATAGTGATTTCTTTTTTGATTCAAAGTTGATAATATCTTGATAGAAATGTTTTGTTTTCATATATCTTTGCTTTTCTGTTGTTGGTGTTGTTAGGTGCTGTCGAGTCAGTATCCAACTCGTAGCCACCCTCATAGGGTTTTCAATGGCTGACTGTTTCAGGATTTCCTTGGGAGTGGATTGCCAGGTCCTTCTCCCATTTGTGTGGTGCTAGGAATTGAACTTGGGACCTCAGAGACTACAGTGCAGCGCTCTACCAACTGAGCCAAATCCCAGCCCTTGCTTTTCTGTTAGAAAAACTATTTTCAGTTGGATTTTTCTTATTTTCTCTATTGGGATGTCCAAAAGATATTTTAAATTACCTTTTTTCCTCTAATTCTATATATTACCTGTGATTCTTTTTCCCCCAATAGGAAACATTGTGTAGAGTCCATTCTTTGTTACTATACTACATCATTGCCTTGAGAAAAGTACACTTAAATTGCAAATATCTTCATGCATACACTGTCCAGTATTATGTAAATGTCCTGGGAGTATAATTGGTCATGGAAATGTTAAATTTTATATTTGAGGTACTCAAATGAATTTTGACACAAATTTTAACTTCTTCACTTGAGGTTACCTCTTAGTATCAGGAACTAATATATTAAAAAATGGAGAGAGCAGGAAAGTGAGCAAAGTTGAAATATATATTATCTTAACTGCAAATGTTTTGTTTAGTATAAGCAATCAGAACTGTTAGAACAGGACAGGACATCTCATAAAAGGAAAGTTAAAGAGCTTACTCTTCCTCAATTGTTTTTCTTCTTTTCGTCTTAATCACTATCTTTTTTCTTCCTTATTTCTTGCCACTGAGGTCTTGCCCCGACCTAGTGTTAATATAAAACAAAGTTTTATTCAGATAATTGACTACTCTTTGATGTGTGTGTTAATGTTGTCTCTTGGGCTCATATTGAAGTTATCTAATTTATATGTTATCTAGTATAAATCTAAGCAATCTTTAACAAATTGGTGCTTCCTGTGTTTAAAAGGTGTAACTTGATAATTGTTCTGTCCCTAATGAATCCGGAAAATGTCGGTTTAATAGAGGAAAACTAGCTTTCTTACTGCAGAATCTTTATCATGCCACTATGCATTGTAAATCTTTGGAGTAAGATTCTAGTGTGGCCACTTTTCTTTTTTTTTTTCCTTTCCCTCCATTTATCCTTCTTTTCTTTTGTAGTATATTAAATATCTTTCCAGGTAGTGTTTCATGGAACATAATTTAGGAAATGTTGAAAATGAAAACTATTTTCTCCTTTTGAATCTATAGGAAATAATTAACTTCCTCTTCTTTTATTGGAAAGTTTTTGGTGAGAAGATTCCCATAATTATTATCAGGAAATACTTAAGAGTTTAGTCTTCTGACAAAATGATTTTAACAAAAGACATATCCATTGTCTTATA
The DNA here is from genome assembly GCA_007922755.1 of Pedetes capensis. Taxonomy (NCBI): domain Eukaryota; kingdom Metazoa; phylum Chordata; class Mammalia; order Rodentia; family Pedetidae; genus Pedetes; species Pedetes capensis. The sequence continues at coordinate 46,083 of VMDO01002436.1, forward strand.
TACTTAATGAGCTTCTTTATCCATGTGTAGACACCTGTGTTACAGATTGAAGAGCCTATGTTCTTCCTTGTGTACTATTACATATATTTTCTTCCTGAAGAAACTTTTCAAATATTCTTTTCTTAATTATATGCTGATTTTTCAATCAACCTTAATTGTATGTTGGTTTTCAGTAAGAAGAGCTTGTTGCCCTAACATTATCATTATTGTCTATTCATTTAAAAAAGAAATTGAAGGCCTTATTTCAAGGCAAGCTTCACAGTAATTTAGATGAAAGAATATCACTTCCTTTCTCCTTTTCTAAGAATCTCTGACCCCTGCCCTCAGATTGCCTCCCTGTTTTCTACTTTCTTTTTTCTTTATTAAGGTGATATTCACATAAAAATTAGTGTTTGTGTGTGTGTGTGTGATACTGGGGTTTGAACCCAGGGCCTTAACACTTGCTTTTCATGCAGTCTACCACTGAGCTATGCCCTTTGTCCATTTTTTACTTTTTTGTTTGTTTGTTTTGAGACAAGCTGCTAAGATATCCAAGCTGCCTCTGGCCTCAAACTTGCCATCCTCCTGCCTCAGCCTCCTGAGTCACTGGGATTACAGGTGTGCACAACTGTGCCCAGCTGAAATTACTATTTTTAAAGTGTACAATTTCAATATCCAGCCAGACTTTCAGGTATGGGGGAAGACTCATTCTTGGAATACGCACATATGCACACACACACATACACAAACACACACACACACGTGTGTGTGTATACATATATACACATATATATGTATACATATATGTATATATATATTTTTTACGCTGAAAAGAAACATTTCTTAGGGTACTACTGGAAGATGTGCTGCCAAAACAAAGAAATAAACCAAGAAAGGTAAGGGCTTTAGCAAACAAATAATCTATCCCCCAGAAGCAACAAAGGACAGCCTCAGAATGACAATTGTGCCCCATGCTTAAGAGCTACCAGTTCTGATTGCTGCAGGGAGAAAGGGTGTCAAGAAAGAAAATTGAACTGATAAGTAGATATTGAAATATTTGGGGAAAAAATGCAGTACATTTTAAAAAACAACAAATTTGAAAAAGAAATCAATTATTTACATCAGTTGATTGATTTAAGCCAAAATTGTGATATTATTAGGGGAATTAAGAGAAGTGAAAACTGTGGAGTAACCCTAGTTTTGTAAGCCTCCTTTACCATGCAGAAAATATGTGCATAATAAATCCATAAGAAATAGTAATAAGAATAATATTTAGAAATACTGAATTAAACATGAGGAAAAAGAATCAACATAGTTGAATGTAGTTGCCTCTGGGGAAAAGCAGGGAAAAGGTTTTGAGGATGAATAGGACCAGAGATGGGTAATTTTTTTTTATTGTGGTAATATGTATTTTGATATATAAAGAAGATATATTTATTCTTTGATGAGAGATATCATTTTTTGTTACTTTCATTGTACTATATTGTAAAATTGTTTTATTATTAATTATTATTAATGTTTTACTGTGCCTAGTTTTTGTTTATCTATTTATTTGCAGTACTAGGGGGTTGAACCCAGAGCCTGGTATATGCTAGGCAAGTGCTCTACCACCGAGCTGCACTCCCAATCCCTTTTTCACTTTTTATTTTGATGCTGGGTCTTGCTAAATTGCTCAGGCTGCCTCTCACATTAAACTTGGGATTCTCTTGCCTCAGTCTCCCACATTGCTGGGATTATAGGTTTATGTCATAGCACCTAGCTAATTGTTTTTTGTTTTGAGACAGTCTTGCTAAATTACACAAACTGCCTCTGGCCCAGAACTTGTGATCCTCTTCCCTTGGCCTCCTGAGTTGTTAGGATTATAGACAAGCACCATGGCACCCAGCTGTCTTTGTCTTTTGATTATAATCTGTCTAAGCATGAGTCTGAGTTTTTTCTATTTGTGGTTCTTTGAGCTTCTTGAGTATTTGTATTCATGTTTTTGATCAAATTTGAGAAATTTTGATTACTATTTCTTCAAATAATTTCCCTGCTCTTTCTCTCTTTTCTTTCTGGGATTCCCAAAGTAACACTGTTGACTCATTTGATGGTGTCCCACAGGTCTATTAGCCTTGCAGCTGTACCACTGTGACGTCCAATCCTGTCAGATAGATCTCGGAAGCTAAGCAGGGTTGGGCCTGGCTAGTACTTGGATGGGAGACCACCTGGGAATACCAGGTGATGTAGGCTTACGAGAAGGACCCAGCAACCCACTCCCAAAAAACAATCAACCATTGAAAACCCTATGAATAGCAGAGAAGCACTAACAATACTGTTTTGCCTGTCGTATGTAGGGTGGCTATGAGTTGGACATAAACTCTATGACACTGAACAACAGGTCCATTGAGTTCTTTACTTTTCTTCAATAATTTTTCTTTGTGTTTCTCAGACTTGGTATTTATAATTGTCCTACCATCCAAGTTTCACTTATTATTTTGCTGCCTACTCAAATCCGCTTTTGAATCTTTTCTAATAAATTATTATAGTTATTGTACTTTTCAAGTCTAGAATTTCTTTTTTGTTTCTCTCTCTCTTGCTCACTCTCTCTCTCTTTCTCTGTCTCTGTTTTTCCCTTAGTACTGGGAGGATTGAACCCAGGGCCTCACACATGCTAGGCAAGTGGTCTACCACTGAGCTGCACCCCTGACCCCCTTTTTTACTTTGAAACAAAGTTTTGCTGAGTTGTGCAGGCTGCCCCTGACCTTCAGCTTCTGATCTTTGTGTTTCAGCCTCCTGAGTTGCTGAGATTACAGGCGTATACCACCACATCTGGCTCCTTTTCTTTTTCCAATTTTACTATGATTTTTCTTGACGTTGTCCATGTCTTCCATTAGCTTTCTAAGCATCTTTAAGAAAATTTTAAGGTGTTTGTCTAGTTAATTTGCCATCTGACCTTTCTCAGAGACAGTTTTTGTTGATTTATTTTTACCTTTTGCTCCACACTTTCTAGGTTTTGTGTGTGTACATACGTATTTGTTTTTGCCTTGCTATTTTTTTGTTGTTGAAAACTGGAATTTGTTTCCTATAAAGTAGTAACTCTAGAATTAGATTCTCCCTTTCTCCAGGATTTGCCATGGGTCTCCATAACCAATTGTTACAGGGTATTTCTGTGCTGGGGGTTCACTTACTGCAGGGGTCCCCAACTTGTAGGGATTAGTAGGCTGTTAAGAACCAGGCTGCACAGTAGGAGGTGAGTGGCCAGGGAGGCTTCATCTATATTTATAGCTGCTCCCTACTGCCTGAATCATCCCAACCCCTACCCTACATCCTCCCCACCATCATGGAAAAATTGTCTTACTTGAAACCAATCCCTGGTGTCAAAAAGGTTGAGGATCACTGGCTTAAGCTATAAATTTAACATTTTCTCAGCCTGGGGTTTTCCCTGGACTTATGTTGTTGTTGTTGTTAGGTGCTGTCGAGTCATGTCTGACTCATAGCCACTCATAGGATTTTCAGTGGCTGATTGTTTCAGGATTGCCTTGGGAATGGATTGCTTTTGTAAATTCTCTTGTGTATGCAGTTCCCTTCCAGTATTATTATCCTTATATACTTGGCTCTTATAAGGGGAAAAGATAAAAATTGAAAGAGGTGAGCCCAGCACAGTGACTCAGACCTATAATCCTGGTGACTTGTGAGGAGGAGGCAGGTAGATTGTAAATTTGAGGTCAGATGCAACCTACATAACTTAGAGAGACTGTAAAGGGGGCTGAGGGCGCAGATCTGACAGTATTGGGAAAAAAAAAAAAAAAAAAGAAGAGGAAGAAGAAGAAGAAAGAAAAAGAAATGAAAAAGGCTCTGGACTTTACATCCCTTGGAAACTTTTAGTAAGTGGGTATTATAACAATGGTGACCTGCCTCCTGTGATCAGAAGCAAGGTACTTATTAGCAACCTTGGCTCCTTCAAGTTGGCTGTAGATAGACTGCTCCATTGAATGCCCTCTGTGGGACTGACTGTGAAGATGGGTAGTTACTACTGCATTAACCTGAAATCAACCCAAACTAACCTCCATTTGTTGTCCAAGCCAAACTTCAGAAAGTATAAGCCTTTGACTGGACTCTGAAGGTCCAACAAGATTCTGCCAATACAATTGTTGTTTAGGTAGGAAGAAGGATTCCTTTTTTCTCTGTTGTCTTTCTTTGACTAGTTTTTTGTAGCAAACTTTTTATGGTGTTTGAAGTATATATATATATATATATATATATATATATATAAAATTTGAGAAAAATTTTAAAATGCATTCTTATAGCTTATTTAGATCAGTTTCATAAGAGCTCTTTGAAGAAAGTAAAGAATTAAAAAAAGACTTTATTCTCAAATCTAAGAGTCATTAAATCAGATTTTTATATAATGAAATTACTTAAAGTATATTTATATTAGTTTGTTGTTAGTTACTGTTGAGTTGGATCCAACTCATAGCAACCCTCATAGGGTTTTCAATGGCTGGCTAAGGATTGCTTCGGGGAGTGGAATGCCACATGTTTCTCTCATTTTTGCAGTGCTGGGGATTGAACTTGGGTCCTTGGGGAATGTGGGCCAGCATTCTACCAACTGAGCTAAACCCCAGCCCACTTATATTAGAAAGAGATATATTTTAGACTATACAGGTTTGGATATCTAATTGCTTGTGTCTAATTGCTTGCTTGTGTCTATCTAATTTTTTACTCTGTATTTTCAACATGTCTAGATGATTTTCCCATTTCCCTTTAGAAAGTGCTGTTTTCTTGCTTTAAAACAATGAGCAAACTGTGGCTATGAAGTCTTTGGGAGGAGAGAAGAGGAAGTGGGAGGGGCAGCCATGGTGAGGGTTTCCCTAAGTAATATTCAAGGTCTTTGAGGGAATGTAACCTCTTCAACTCTTTCAAATGTAGTTCCTTTAAATAGTTTGTTAATTCTCCTGTTAGTCTTACTGTTGCCCATACTGGTAGCGAAGAAATCAGAAAGCTTAAATATTAAGAGGAGCACACACACACAAGTTTATCAACAACTCTCACTTGAAAGTATAGGGAAATACTATGAAAGGAAAAGAAGTATGACTTCTTGGTTGCAAATGACAGAAAGTGACTCTAACTTCATCACAAAGGAACTTTTTTTTCCCAAAGAAGTGTTAGGTAGTTCACAGCTTGGGAACAAAGCTTAGAAGACAGATAAAAGCTCAGGGAAGCAAGGCATTGCCAAGAGGTTATAGCAACAGCAATCTACTTAGGACATTGCTGCTCAGACGCTTGCTGCAGGAAGTCCTGCTACCATGACTGGATACTGGTGACTCCTTGTGCACTCTCAGTTCTTCTGGTAATAACTGTGAAGAATCTGGCTCTCTTGCACCATTCCGTCACTCACTAGGATTTAGATTCCAAAGTCAAAGGACCTGATTGGCTTCACACCCGTACATGTGATAAGAGAAGGATGAAGAAAGAAATATCTGTTTCTGGTCTCTTGAACTTCTCTCCATATTGGACTGGTATTTGATTGCTGAACAGCCTAAAGATTACACATGTTCCCTACAAATTTCTTCTACTTTATCCTGAGACCTTTCCAATGATGTCTATAATTAAAAGTTATCTGTAAATACTTATTTTCATTGTTTACCCATCTTCCTCGATTCCCTCCCACCTCACCTCACTTCATCTCCCCTTCCATCTGTCCCTCCCTCCCTCCTTCCTTCCTTCCTTCCTTCCTTCCTTCCTTCCTTCCTTCCTTCCTTCCTCCCCTCTTCCCTTGTTTTCTTTCTCTTGGACTTTCTACCCTCCAGAGCTATAGACAATACATTTCTGTTGTTTGTAAATTACCAAATCTAGCTGGGCATGGTGGTGCATACCTATAGTCTTAGCTACATGGGAGGTTGAGATAGATTGCTTGAGGTTACAAATTTGATACCAGCCTAGGCAACATAGTGAGACCCCATCTCAAAAAATATGTGTGTGTTTGTGTTTGTGTATACAGTCCCCCCTTCACACACAGACATACAGACACACACACATACACACATACACACACACCCATTCTAAGGCCAGTGTAAGGTATTTTGTTATAGTACCCTGTGAGTACTAAGACAGAGACTTATTATAAAGGTTGTAAAAAAGATATACAGGAACAACCAGGTGAAGAGATACACAGGGTGAAGTCCAGAAGTATCCCCAGTGCAGTAGCCTTTATTTCAATGGAATTGGGATACACTACCCTCCTTGCATGAGTTGTTCAACAACTTGGAAGCTCCCTAAACTATATCTTCTAGGCTATGGAGACTTAATCATATATGTATGATGGTTTATTAAATCAGTCTCCAGCCCTTTCCCACCCACAGGATGAAGTATGGGGCCCATACACCCAAACTTCTGATCATTGCTTAGTTTATCTATTTATTAAAAAACAAATGGGAAGGTACTGTACACTGTTCTATACCTTGCTTTTTTTTCATTTATTATATTTAGGAAACTTTAATATTGTCACAAACATCTGTTTTTTTTATTGAATACCTTTTATTTCATTTTATTATCATACCATAGTAAACAGTGCCATGTGATGAATATTTGTTTCCAGTTTTTTGTCATTGAGAATAGTAATCTAATAAATATCTTCATATATGTGTCTTCGTGTGCTTTTACAAATATATCTGTATAGTAAACTCCTAGCTGTGGAGTTGCTAGGTCAATTGAATTCATGGTTTAAACTTCGGCCTTCAAAAATGGTAATTTTATATTAATACCAACATGTTTAAGAGTGCTTCCTCCCTCCCTCACAACCTTGGTAAACTGAATATTGTCAAACTTGTGATTTGGTTAATTTTCTTTAATTGTGAGGTTAAGTAACTTTTTGCTGTTTTATTGACTATGTATTTGGGAGTAGTATTTATGTATGTACTATTTTCAACTTATTTTTCTTTTAGATTGTTTTTTTCCTTAATGCTTTTTATGAATTGTTTGAGAAGGAAAATGCCTTTAGTCTTTTGCAGACAATTTTATAATACCCTTCCTTTTTGCCATTTGAATTTTGTGACTATAAAATTGAGACAAGCACTCATACATTAAAGAAATTGGTGGGTTAACTTGTGTTATAAATTATTGTTTGCTAACCATCTACTTTATTAATGTGTATGATTACAGAATGCCAGAGATTCTTATATTGGTAGTTGCTTGTTAAGATACCTTCTTTAAGAAGTAATTTTGCTTAAATTGTTAAGTAGAAAATATTTTTAATCCAGGGGAATTGCCATATACCCACTACTTTTGACTTACCAAGTGAGAAGAATTTTCTCTTGGACAGAGAAGGTGGAAGTGAAAAAATTTAGGAGTCCCTGCTTTTTCCTCCTGTTTCTAGCATTATACAGATGTTTAACTTGTAGAATTCTAATTTCTTTATTGTTTTATTTGTTCTACCCCGACATCTGTTGTTTTTATTATTTTTATGTTTCTTCTTGCATGCTGCCATTTTGTATTCATCTATGATTACTTGCCCTTTCCCCTTTTGTCTGTACCATTTAAATCTGAGCTCTGAGTAAATTCTGTGCAACTCAATTGGTGGGACTAATACAATTTGTTTTCTTCCTCTGTCTTTTTAAAACTAGAATCATTTGTTTATGGTTGTTTGTATAGAATTTTAGTTGTTAAATCCTCTCTGTATCTTTCCTTTTAGATTGAGTTATGAATTCATAGACTGTTATTTAAATGAAGCTTTTGAAATATGTTTTACTGATCAGTATCATATCTAACTATGCCAGTATTTCCTTTCTTGTCTGACGTGAACTCTAAAATTATGTGAATACTTTCTCCCTGTTTCCTGGCATTTCCACTCAAACTTGTTCCCCATTCTTGGAAATATGTCCAGAATTGTAGTTTTCTTCTTTATTTTTATTTATCTAATGATAAAAGAAAATTAACCAAGGATATCAATAATTTGTTACAAAGCTGCATTTAGTTAAACATTATGAGGTATTTAAATGGACTGTATTTTTCCTTTTCTAGTTTTATGCTTTATTCCAGGAAGCATATGTACTATACGATATTATTTTGTTTTCTATGTTCTTAATTTTTTATTTGTTTGTTTGTGGTACTTGGGTGTTGAATGCAAGGCCTCACTCATGCTTTGCAAGTGCTCTACCACTGAGTTACACCCCCAGCCCATTTTTTAAGGTTTTTATCTTGAGACAGAGTCTCTCTAAATTACACAGGCTGCCTCTGGCCTTGAACCTGCCATCCTTCTGCATCTGCCTCCCAAATCTCTAGAATTATAGGCATGAGCCACCATGGCCACTCTTCTTAATTTTAATTCATTGACATCCCTCTGATTCTGTAAATCTCACTCTGTGTGAGCACATTTGAGACTATCAGTTCTAACTTCTAGAATCTTTTGTTCTGCCCTATTCTCAATTTATTACTCTCTAGCCTTATGGCAGTTTACTGGAGATGCCTCTTGCTATCAGTCTGGAGATTCCTTTTTCCTTCCTCTCCTTCAAGTTGGATTCTTTAGTTCTTAAAACCTGTCACATGGTATGGTTTTCCACTGTTGTTCTTGTGTTGTGGTAGAGCACATCTTTTAATAACTTCCTGAAAGAGTGTACAGAAAGCAAAACAAATTGAAATTTGCTTATTTAAAAATGCTTTATTATATGTTTGCCCTTGATTTATAGTCTATATAGGTATAGAGTTCTAGGCTGGAAATAATTTTTCCTCAACATAGAAGGTTTTGTTGAGTTGTTTTTTAGCTACTAGTGTTGTCTTTAAAAAGAGCCAAACTATTTTGAATCCACATTCTTTCAATGAAACCCATTTCTTTTCAGACTAATTTTATGGTATTTTTGCCTCAGAAATTACATAAAGATATGTATGCTTCTATTTGAGTCTTTTTTTAAATCAGTTTTACTTGGTATTCATGTACCCTTTCAATTTGAAAACGCATGACCTTCAGTAGTGGATTTATTTTGTTTTGTTTTGGTCTTCTGTTTATCATTTACCTCTTTATTATGATAATTCCTCAATTTTTTGTTTGTTTGGGGGCTGAACCTAGGGTCTTGGACATACTTTGCAAGTGCTCTACCACTGGGCTGCACCCTCAGCCCATTTTTTATTTGTTATTTTGATTTAAGGTCTCACTATTCACACAGGTAGCCTCTGGTCTCAAACTTGCACTCCTCCTGCCTCTTGAGTTGCTGGGATTATAGGAATGAGCCACCTCGCTTGGCAATTCTCAGCTTTATACTCTTTAAAACCTTCTGTTAGTACCTCACAGGGTTGAGGATTAAAGAAATTTACATACATAAAATGCTTAAACTGGAAGATGGACATGGCAACCCCCTCCCAAAGCAATCAGCCATTGAAAACCCTATGAGGGTCACTTTGAGTCAGACCCCACTGAATGGCACCTAACAATAACAAAGTGCTTAAATAATCCTTGTTGTTGTTGTTGTTAGGTGCCCTCGAGTCGGCATCCGACTCATAGCGACCCTCTGTACAACAGGGGAAACACTATTGTCAGTGCTTCTCTGCTGTGCATAGGGTTTTCAATGGCAGATTGATTTTTTGGGAGGGGGTTGCCAGGTCCTTCTCCCAAGCCTACAGTATCTGGTGTTCCCAGGCGGTCTCCCATCCAGCTACTAACCAGGCCCGACCCTGCTTAGCTTCCGAGATCTGACGGGATCAGATGCCACAGGGCTACGGCTGCAGGCTAAATAATCCTTAGCATGTAGTAAGTACTTGTGGAATCTAAAATTACTATTGTATAGTTACTATCTTGAGGGAGTGGCCTTTGGGGTTTGATACTTTGATAGAGTCCCTGTATACTTGGCTAGGGCTGGGATTTAGCTCAGTTGGTAGAGCGCCTCTCTGCAGTCTTTGAGGTCCCAAGTTCTATTCCCAGCACCGCAAAAATGGAAGAAGGACTTGGCAACCCACTCCCAAGGCAATCCCAAAACAATCTGCCATTGAAAACCCTATGAGGGTCTCTGTGAGTTGGATAGGACTCAACGGCACCTAACAACAACAACAACAATACTTGGCTGAGTCTCGTAATCTTTTTAAGACCTACTTCTTTCCTCTCTAAAATGTGAATAAGCTCTACCTCTCAGATATTTGTGAGGGACAAATGAGAATATATATGTGAAATCTTTAATAAATTTTGTACAGAATTAATAGTTACTACTTGTATCCTTTTATCTTGGCTGGGATTTAGCTCAGTTGGTAGAGCACTGCCCTGCAGTCTCTTAGGTCCTCTGTTCAATTCCCAGCACCCAAAAGATGGGAAAAGGGCAAAAATGGGAGAAGGACATGGCAATCTACCCCCGAGGCAATCCCGAAACAATCAGCCATTGAAAATCCTACTAGGTTCTCTATGATAAGTTGGACATGACCTGACAGTACCTAACAACAACAACTTCTATCTTTCAAGTATCAACTTTTTTAATCTGAAAGAAAATGGGTGAATTTTCAAGATTATTTTTTGAGTACTTGATTGCTTTTGACCAATGCTGATTTTCAAGAAATTGTTTTTTAATAATCTCATGTTAAGCTGAAGACAGAGTCTGAGAAAATTTTTCTGTAAAAGCTCTGGGTTTACTTCAGATTGTGTAGATCTGTGTGATATAATTATTTAAGATTGACAGGATTACCACTTTAAACCCATTGGAGAATATACTTATTTGGGTTATTTTTTACTGAATGGTCTTTGAGATTAGGAAAAATAGAATATATTTTTTGGTTCTCAATAATATTATTGTAATTTCATATGTTATCTCATTTTTGTTAATTGTGGCTTTTTGTTTGTTTTGTTTAAGGTTTTTGGATTCAAAGCATAAAAACCATTACAAGATATACAATCTGTAAGTATGTTTTCTTATTTGTATACTTTAAAAATCTTCTAAAGTAACTAATAAATGAAAGTTATTTCCTAGTTAGAGGTAAAAATAAAATTTAACCGAATTGTATTCCTAAATAGTAAAAGAAATCTGACTGGAAGCATTGTTAGATCAGTTAGAAAGTGTAGTGATGAGGTAAAACAATGTTGGCACAGATTCATGTTACTTGATTTGCTTTAGATGACTTGGCATCTAGCCCATCTTTGAGCTCATAACCATGTGGTAATTTGAAATGTAATCCACATCAGAGCTTTTGTGAAAGCACTAATGACATCTATTGAGGCATGCTCCAGAGAGGATATAATTTTGTTTATTCTTTGCCTGTTGGTCAGTTGTTTGAAACAGATATTAGAATATATTCTAACTGTATACAATATAAATAAGTTATCTAACATTGTTGAATTGGGTGGTTTCTCTTCTCTAGGACAGGATTTTAAGGCGTGCCTACTTGATAGCGATAGTTGACCTTAACTTTTTCTTTTGACTTTGAGAGAAGAGTTGTGAAAAGGATAAAAAGAAAGGAAAGCAGGCAGAAAATACCTATGTATTTTGTCTTTGAATGGGTTTTCCTTCCCAAAATATTGAGCACTTTCTAATTAAAAAGAAAATGGGACATAAAATGTGTTATTTTTCTACCTGGCCTTTCTTTTTTCTCTATGCTATCTATAAATTACATAATAGGAAAATTTATGTAACATTATATATAGTAATTCACTGTTATAATTTTTCTGTTGAGTTTATTTATCAAATATAAAATTCTTTTCTGTTTCCAGAGAGCATTTAAATCCCTACTAAAAAGTATGAAAGAATCTGTGTGCCTTGTTGACTTGTGGGATGTTCCTTTTTTATCTTTAGTGATATCTCTGTTCTGATAAGACCTCAGAAGTACTGAGTATGAAGTAGACACCAATATCATTACTCCTAGTGGGTTTTCACTGACTTCTGTAGATTCACAAAGGTGCAAACTTAATGCTTACAACATGTTAAACATTGTAAAACATGTTGGTACTGAGGTGAAAAGGTATAATTCCAGTCCTCAAGTAGGTTATAGTCTAATGTGAAAGTTAGACAAAGTATTATAAAGAGGTAATTCTAGTATAGAAGATAGCAATGAAGAGAACAATGGAAATAGTCATTGTGCCCCACAGGAAGGTGTCATAAAGGAAGGCATGTTTGGGCTGTGGAGAACAGAATCCATAGGGTTTGACTCTTAGACAGGAAAGGAGGAGAAATGGCATTGTAGATAGAAGGAATGGTAACTAAGGAGATTGTTAGCATAGTTGTGTAAGGAGATGGTTGGCATAGCTGTGTTTGGAATATGGCAGATTGTTCATTTTGCTCAGATAGTTATATGTGTATGTGTTGGGGGAAAATTGCTGTGGTAAAAGGTGCTTAAGTTTAGGTAAGCCCGTTTTACAGATTATTCGTGCGTTTAGGGGTCTTTTTTTTTTTATTAACCTCTCCTGTAGGAAGCCTTACTGCAGACACTATTGTTTCTTTGGAGAAAAATAAAAACCACAAAACTTTGTGCTCTTTGAACAGCTGCATTTAGAACTTGAGTTAAAAAAAAAAAAAGAAAAAAGAAAAGTGTCAAAAGCTGGAATCCATTAAATGAATCACTTCAGGCTGTAGACTCTCAGGATTAGGAATTTAGAGGGTCTCATTAGGGAGGTCCAAAGACACTAAAGACAAACTCTGCCCTTGTCAAAATTTTATTCTAGTTTAACATATCCAAAGCAAGGGAAGGAAATTCTTTTCATTCTTGTATATAGTGGCTTTCTGCTTCCAGAATTTAGAACATAAGCTTTTACTATTTGTATTATAGGTCACTTATATTATTACGGTTAAAATTGGTGTTAGGTGACAGCCTGGGAACTTGACTGTCTGTTTTTGTGTTTCTAAACACTGGATTCCCAAGTTTATTAGTTAAGAGTAGCTTTTAACACATATTAACTCCCTTCACATGGAATCATAGACGTTCAGAACTAGAAAGTATCTGGAAGAGATCATTTAGTACAACCTTCTCATTTTACAGATGGGGAATCTGAGGCCTAGAGAAGTTAAGTGAGTTGAACAAGGTCACACAGGTACATATGGTAGCAGATCATTCACTGTTTATGCCAATATTCCCTGTATGTTTTGTTTTTTATTTGTTGATTTAATCTGCCCAAACTTTACTCACTTCAAAAGTTTCAAGAACTACCAAGTTGTAGCATGTTTTAATTTCTAATATCACTTTCTAGTCTTCTTTACTTTCTTTCTACCCCTGCTTATTATATGTTTGGTTTGGGGTAAGTGAGTCTACCAACAGCAGGTATTTCTATTTCTTTTATTTTTAGGACAGTAGTTACATGTGGTGTATATGTCTTCCTTTGCAAACATATAAATTTGAATATCTTAAGATATTTTCAATAGACCTACCCATACCCACTAGTACATCAAACCTTTTATGGCAATTATGATGTACATGGATAAAGAATAATTATTAATGTGGAATTTCTAATAGTTAACTGTATATCTCTTTGTATGTCTGTAGTTTCTTCAGACATTCAACAAGTTATTTTAAGAAAGTACAAAATTAGCCTCATGACAATCAAATTCAGGTATACTAATACCTGTTAAATTAGTTTGTTTCATATGAGTATTTTGAGTTTTCTTTCTTCCTCTGATATAATCTTTCTGGTAGGGATGGGAGAGGAAAGGCAGATAGGGAATAAAGGCATATGTAGTTGTTGCCTTTTAGAAACCTAAGTGTTTACTAAATACTAGTTTTCAGAAGTTTTACTGAATATTCTTCATTTTGTGCAAAACTTTAGCTGTTACTGACTTTTATCAGTTAAAACTTCATTTCTTTTTGAGTTTTTGAGACATAGTCTCATTGTACATAGCCTAGGCTGGTCTGGAACTCATTATGTAACCTAGGTTGGCCTAGAACTTGTGATTCTCCTGCCTCAGCCTCCTCAGTGCTGGGATTACAGATGTGTGCCACCACACCTGGTTCTAAGATTTCTTTTGTAAAGTAGAGATAGCTTCATTGTAGAGAGAGGGTAGAGACCTACCAACCTAGATATTCAATAGCAAGTCCTACTTCTCTGTAAGCTTGTCCTATTAATCTTATTCCTTTCTTCATTGTCTGTGTACTGCCACTTTGTAAAACCTTTATTTCAGAGCTTCTTCATTTCTCTTTTCTTATATAAGCCAATATGAGGTAATGATAAAAGGTAGTCCTATCTTTTGAGTTTCAGTTATAAAGAAATTTAAATGTTTAAATTCCAATTTTTATTATTGTTATTATTGTTTTTGACACAGAGTCTCACTATGTAGCCCAGACTGGCCTTGAATTTGTGTTCCTCCTATGTCAGCCTCTCCAAGAACTGGGATTATAGCCATGTGTTACCATGCCACGCTTAGTTCTATCTTTAGTGATAAGTATTGCTTTTGTAGGAATGCTGGCTTTGACTAAAATTTGAATAATACTTGTTATTGCTTTTAGCCTTAAAATTGTTTTGTATTTTTTTAAGTTGAATGAAGCAGTAGTAGAAAAAGTTGGACTTTTGTAACCATTGATACCAAATTTAGGTTCTGGCTCTCCACTTACATATTGCAATTTAGGGCAAGCTTTTAAATGCTCTTCTAAATCTTAAAAGAGAATATCTTTTCATATATGAAACAAGGATAATATTAATTATTATCACGTGATTGTGAGGATGAAATAAATAGCATGGAAACTCCTTTGTAAGGTGTGTACATCTTGTACACATTTAGTCATCATTATTTCCACTTTCCTTCCATAGGTTCATCTTAACTAGTATTTGAGAACCATTATATGAAGGCAATCTTAAACAGTGTATATCAGACCAAATTATTACTTTTTTTTTTTTTTTTTTGGCAAGGATGGAGCCCAGGCCTTACACATGCTAGGCAAGTGCTCTACCACTGGGCTAATCCCCAGTCCTCACGCCAGGCATTTTGAGATCCTAAGAAAGAACAGCAAGTTGAGACAACTGAATATGCACAAAGTAATATTTATTTTCTATCAAGTTGTTGTGAGACTAGTTTCTTAGAATTATATTCATAGCATTACATTCTTCCTCCTAAGCCTGTATATGATTCCTTACAAATTGTTCCAGTATGGATTCTTTGTTACTGATCAAAATCTGCTAAAGAAAGTATAAAATGTGATTATTTTCTTGTTCTTTTCTTACCTATCACGTTTTTCATATCACCAATTATGAAATTTTTTAACAAGGATGCATATACCATTACTAAATAAATTTTCTTTTTAGTGAAACTGAGTATCCTAAATAATAATAATATATTAAAAGTAAAGCTTATTTTATTTTGAGTGGTAATGTGAAAGTTGATTTGTTTCAGGTCTGACCAGTTAGAAAGCCAGTGCTTAATTAATCTTCCTGTGAATTTGGTTTTGGAACTCTTTAAAGTACAGGAACTTTATAGATATTATGAGATGCCTGAATGAATAAAACCAGTCCACTGTTGCTCACTCGAAACTCTTAGAACCAGTTTTGTTTGTGCAGAATTTTTCAGTTTTCAAAAAGGTAATATGGAAGCTTATACTTTGTATTGTATAAGTAACCAGTAGGATTTGTAACAGTACCTAGAATGAAATAAGCATTTGACTCTTGACTATAGTTGTATTAGTTAAGGAGTACATGTAATCTCATAACCTCTGATCAGCTTCTACTATAGTTGAGGTTGCCATAAATTTAAGAGAAAATATTAAGATTTTTTCATTTTGGGGAATTTTGGAATTATGGGTTAAGGAGCAATGGACCTTTATTTTTTAAAAATGCTAAGTTTTATTTTTAATAATTTTTAAGTGTCTGACTTGATTAACAATTTGAGTTACCAGGATACTGCTGACCACACTAATATAGAGGACCCCTTTGGAACCTATTAATGTTTATATACATGGCCTATTAATTGTGAATAAGCCAGTGTATAATAACAAACATATGACTGCTATTACAAAGGCAAATATTTGTATGCTGTAATAATGCTAAGTCAGCATTTTACAATTCTACAATTTTACTTATTCTTTCACTGTGTTCAGATATTAGTCAAAAATTTAAATCCAAGAGATTATTTAAATATGAGCTAGGTGCCATGATGCACACCTGTAATCCCAGCAACTCAGGAGGCTGAGGTAGGAGGATTGCAAGTTTGATGCACAGTTTGTGCAACTTAGCAAGACCCTGTCTCACAGTAAAAAATAAAAGTGAGGCTGAGGACAGGGCTCAGCGGTAGAATGCTTGCCTAGCATGTGCAAGGCCCTGGGTTCAATACCCCCAGTACTGCTAAAGAAAGAAAGAAAGAAAGAAGTAAATAAGTAAGTAAGTAAAAGCCTTTTGGCTTATCTAAAAGGAGAAAGATCTGGTTTAAAAAAATTATGTAAGCATGGTTTCCAAACAGATTAGCATCATTCATTTATTCTTCGCTTTTCCTTTGTGCTTATGATTTTACTATTTTGAACATCTATGTTTTTACATTATAGTTGGGGAATTGTGTATGCTCATCTATGAGGTAAAGATAATATTGAGACTAGTCATTTATTTACAGATACTTGTGAAATCAAAAATACAGTCTAATAGCATGTCTAATTGCATACACAGCCTTTTTAACCTTGATTTCCTTGGTTACAAAGTGAAGAGGAGAGTACTTACTTCACACAATTCTTGAGATTAAGTGAAATAGTGAATATAAAACACTTAGCACAATGCCAGGCATATTATAAAGGTTCAGGAAATGTAACTTAATTTTTCTCCCAAGTGCAAGACCTTATGCCACATTTAAACTTTCCTTTTAGATGTGCTGAAAGACATTATGACACCGCCAAATTTAACTGCAGAGGTATGTATAAATATACCATAGTATGTTGTATAACTTAAAGCCAGTAGACTTTTACTGTCCAGTAAGAGTGAATCTTCTAGATTATTGTTGTTGTCATTAGGTGTTGTCGAGTTGGGTCCAACTCACAGCAACCCTCATAGGGTTTTCAATGGCTGATTGTTTCCGAATTGTTTTCAAGAGTGGACGCTGAGATAAATATTTACCTTAAGGATGGTCTTAGATAATTTTTAAAAATGAATTTAATTTAGCCATTGTGCTTTAGGAGCAAGCATCATGTAAACCTATCAATATTGTCAGGAAAACTGTAAAGTACAGAATAGACTTTGAATTAGGAGAAATGACTAGATTTAACAAAAGAACAAGGAGGGAATTTATCTAGTGTTTGAGGTAGCTGGTGAAATAGTAAGCAATTATAGGGAGAAAGCAGAATTACTTAATTTCTATATTGAGGAATAACTTAAAAAATAAGAAAGGCTAAAACAAGGCAGATTAAAGAAGCCTGATACATGAAAGCTGAGAATCGCTTTGAATGGGTTTTATTGGAGACGTAGGTAAATTCTGTTGCAGAGCCCACAGAAACTTCCACTTCCTGCTTTGCAAATGCTGATATGAGAGTCAGATAGAGAATGCATACGAGTGACACGTTGATGTTTTTGTGATTGAGCCTTCCTGAAATCTATTCAGAATGGCCACTCAAACAGATGGGTTGAGAATTCTGAAGCATTAATGATGGAAAGTCAGTTTACTAAAAAAAAAAAAAAAAATTTTGGTAGAGTTAGGCTGCTGCTTACCAGGCAAAGCATTCCATAGTGAGGTTTATTTAGCTTTAAATAACAGATATTCCTGAAGGTTTTTTGTGTGCCACTGGGGAAATGAGGATGGAATGATAGTGTACTTAGGCAGATGACTAAATGAAAGCTATACCACTAACTCTATTTAATAGTAATCATTGCCTACCAGAAAAGCTCTTCTCTCACACCATAGAATTTAATTGATTATATCCTGTGCCATATTGTGACTTGGTTGAGGATATATAAAACGTAATTTTCCCACACTTAGACGACATAGGGCAGGGATGCTTAGCCTCCCGGCTGTGGACTAATACTAGGGGCCAGCAAGTGAGCAAAGCTTCGTCTGTATTTATAGCCATTCCCCATCCCTTGAATCATCCTGAAACAACCTCCCACCCCCACCCTGGTCCTTGGGACAATTGTCTTCCACAAAACTGGTCCCTGGTGACAAAAAGGTTGGAGACTGCTGACATAGAGGATAATTAGTACATTGGTATCAGTCAGAATTTTTAATCTTAGTAGGGTGGTATCAGGGTAAATACTGATAGGATTTAATAGTGATATAAGTAGAGTCTTATTTCTAGACAAATTAAAAAAAATACCTCAACTCTGACTGGGAACAGAGAAGTCTTGGATTCTTAGTAATTCAGAAGGCCTGAAACTTCATTTGATAAACTACTACAATTATGTACCTTTTTGTAAGTAAATCTTTCCAGTTTCTTTCTTTCTTTCTTTCTCCCTTTCTTTCCTTCTTTCTCTTTCTTTCTTTCTTTCTTTCTTTCTTTCTTTCTTTCTTTCTTTCTTTCTTTCTTTCTTTCTTTCTTTTTTTGTGGTACTGGGAGTTGAACCCAGGGCCTCACAACTTGCATCCTCTGCAAGTGCTGGACCACTGAGCTGCACCCCCAGCCCATTGTTTTTACTTTTTGAGATAGGGTCTCGCTAAGTTACGCAGACTGCCTCTGGTCTCGAACCTTGAACTTGCGATCCTCCTGCCTCCACCTCTCAAGCCACTGGGATCAGGTGTGTGCCACTGTGCCCGGCTTCAGTTTCTTTTGTAAATACCTTTCAAGTTATTGTACACAACACTTAACGTTTGTAAAACCATCTTTAAATAATCCACTAAGTATTTCTATTTTATGAAACATAAAATTCAGACCTTTCCAAAGTTGACTCTTAATATTATCTATACTTTGTTGGAAATAGGTTTAGTGATGATGCAATAGTATTATTCCTTTTGTAAAAAAATACAGGTAGATATCTGCAAGAGGCCCATGTGACTTTTCATTTTGGATTCAGCTATACCTCTAATGTATTGTGACCTGTCATATAGCAGTTTCCTTCTGCATGAAAAGAAGAATACTTGGCATCCTTGTCTAATAAATAAATTTAAAGTTAGAAAGTTAATGAGCAATAAATTATTTTTCTGTGGAAATCAGTTTTTCTTTTAATCACTTAAGTTTATATGCAACATTTCTAAAGTTAACCTACTTTCAAAGTTCAAGAGAGATTTTTTTCTTACTCTAAGGTTATCTTTTTACCACAGTTGCACAGTATCCTTTTGAAGACCATAACCCACCACAGCTAGAACTTATCAAACCCTTTTGTGAAGATCTTGACCAATGGCTAAGTGAAGATGACAATCATGTTGCGGCAATTCACTGTAAAGCTGGAAAGGGACGGACTGGTGTAATGATTTGTGCATATTTATTGCATCGGGGAAAATTTTTAAAGGCACAAGAGGCCCTAGATTTCTATGGGGAAGTAAGGACCAGAGACAAAAAGGTAAGTTATATTTGTTGTTTTTCTTTTTCTCTCCCTAGATCCAAACATTTATTTGAAAACATTTTTTTCTCCAGTTTTATTAAGGTACAATTGGCAAGTAAAAGTTATATATTTATAGTGTATTATGTGATGCTTTGATAAATGTATACATTGTGATTACCACAATCAAACTACTTAACATATTCATCACCTACCTCATATAATTATCCTTTCTTCCCACTGGGGTAAGAGCATTTGAGATCTACTCTTTCAGCAGTTTTTACGTATACAATATATTATTATCTATCATCACCATGCTGTACAGTTGATCTTCAGGTCTTATTTATCTTGTCTAACTGAAACTTTCTACCTTTTTGAACAATGGCTCTCCATCCTGCACCCTACCCCCAACTCCCGGATTTAAAAAAGATACTTGCTAATACTTACTTCTTTCTTCCAAATTTTTAGTCAGTTGCTGATACAACCTCTATATAATGAAATGACTGACTTATTGAGTTTTTCTTTTATACTGCAATTTTCCTATCATGCTAACACATCTTACTCATTAACTATATTACAGATTTGATTTCATAAAGTCCTTCTAAAATAGCATTAAAAGCAACATTAATCAAAAGTAGGCTTGATTTTTCTGACATTTGTTTGAGAATAAAATGTATTTGGATAATAATTTGAATGGCATACCTAGTAAAGTGTGATCTTTTATAACAAATAAAAATTCTTTGAATAGTCATAAAAATAGTTACAGTTAGGTCAATGAGAGATTCATGGATTATTCAGAAAACTAAAGACCAATGAAAATCAGTGACAAATTTAATTTATGTAGTATGTTTAAAAGCAAAAAGCAAACTTCGGAGAACTTTTACAATGATATTCAAAGGATGTGCTTCCTTGGATTGTAAGTTTGACACAACAGGTAAAAGTTTGTTCATTCATTCATTCATTCATTCAAGACACAGTCTCACTGTGTAGCTGAGACTGGCCTGGAACTTGCTATGTAGAAAAGGCTAGCCCCAAACTCATGTCATTCTCCCTGCCTCAGCCTCCCAAGTGCTGGGATTACAGGTGTGTACCAGTACACCTGGCATGTTAACACTTACCACAAAGAATTTTTTTTTTTTTTTGCATTTTTCCTTTTCCAAGGACAAAACCCAGACCTCTCCAGATAGAAGGAAAAACTCATTTAGGAAGCTGTAAGAAGGGAGACATCACAACTTTGAATGAAAGTTCACTCTAGTTGTAATTACTTTTATAATCAGATAGGTTTTCCTTCAGGTTAAGCCAATTTCTTCTTAATTTAACTTGAGATCAGAAATGGAGATGATCATATCATTTTAAGCTGTGTGATTGCTTTGATTCCTGGTTCCTGTACTTATTCCTCCTGTTTTCTAACCCTTTGTGACTTTTTGAGTTATGTATAAGGGTGCCATGGTACTATTTATTGTTGATAGTTCACAAAATTAAATCTTAGGAAATAAGGTAAAAAAAATTTTTCATAAAATTGAAAAGTTTTATATGAGCCAGAATACTAGATATAAACTAAAGGCTCTTAAACTTCGTGTTAAGTATTATCAAAAAATCTGATGAAAGTTGTAAACATTTCCCACCAAATGTGTACATGGAATACATAAAAATAAAATTTTTGATTGCATTGAGATTTTTAGAACATATAATACAAAAAGACCCTTCATAAAAAAGTATGTCTTATTTTTTTCCCCACTGATTTCCTCAAAAATCAGTGGCCACTTTTGAGCAGTGAATAAACCTGTTGTTAGGTGCCGTTGAGTTGGGTCTGGCTCATAGTGACTCTATGTACAACACCATGAAACACTCCACAACACTGTGCCATGCTTGGCACTATGTCAGTGCTTCTCTGCTATTCATAGGGTTATGGATGGCTGATTATTTTCGGGATTGTTTCAGGAATGGGCTGCCAGGTCCTTCTTCCATTTTTGCAGTGGTGGGGCTCAAAGAGAGCCTCAGAGCACACAGAGCAAGCACTTTACCAACTGAGGCCCTGGCCCATGAATAAATCTAAATGTTGCTAATTAACCAAAATCAAGATTTAGTTCTGTTCGATGGTAAATTTTGATGAAAGGGCTACTATTATGTAACATTTTAAAATGACAAGTTGAAACTATCCCATTATCCCTGGCTTTGCAAATTTATCTCTGATATTCACTTTTGACTTAATTTTGATGAAAACAAGTGCTGAAAACTTGATCTTACAAATGAAAGAACAAACAGAATGTGTAGAGTCTTCTGACAATTAAAGTAGGCTTATATCAAGAAATAATTCTCTGAGTCTCTTCAAATAAGTTCATGTTGATTTTTTTTTTTTTTTTTTTTTTTTTTTGCCTTCAAGTTAATGAGATCATTTTTGGCAAGATCTGTATCATAAAGGCTATGTTAGGTAGAAAAGGATTATGACTTCGTACTTCAGTTTTCAAGTTGAAAAGTTAAATTGTTTGAAAGAGTTTGGTTTTGTCCAATAATCTGCATTGTTTGGCTGTAAAATTTGTATTCTGTACATCAGTGGACTTACATGTAAGGACGGACCCCATAGTTGCTCCCCTTTTTAAAAAACCTCTTAGGAAGCTGTTGATTGAAAATCTTCACTTTTGTGACTTTGGCAATTTTCACAACAGTAGATTTTTCATAACAAATGTTCTTGTACAGGCTTTGATTCAAAGCCTGACATTCATGAAGCAGAACAACTTTTACCATAGTAGATAAGAATTCTCACAGGATTAATGTGAGTCTTGCCACCTTGGTGCATAGAGATGAATAGAACAATGAATAACGATGGGATGGAGAGCTTATACCTTCACCGCTGCAGGAAAACCAAACTACATTGTCAGACATTCAAGTGTACTGTCTAACTATAGAATGTTGTGGTTTCTTCAAGAAAAATTTTTTTTCTTTCTTATTTTTGGGCAAGGAACCTTTACCATTTAAAAAATGTTCATGTTTCCTGAAGTTTCCCAAAAGGACTCCCATAATAAGAATTACTCATTGATTATTTTACCATGTATGCATTTGATGAAAATTAGTAGCTTTTATACCAGGAAGTCATATGCTGAAGAGAAGTGCTACTTCTAATCCTTTCATGACATGCTTCATAGTTTTAGAAGAAAATATCAGGTTTTTTTTTTTTTTTAATGAATGAAAATATTTGATAGAGGTACTGCAACAGTCTTACTTTTCTGTTTCTGTAAGCTACAAATGTTTGGCTTTTATTTGTTTGTTTGTTTGTTTGTTTGTTTTGGTGGTAGGGATTGAACCCAGGAATTTGCACACATTAGACAGGGGCTGTACTACTGAGCTACATTCCCAGTCCTTATTTGACCACTTCTGGGATACTTACTTGTCCATTGTGTTCAGCAATGTGACTTTTTTCTTTGTGTATTTGGCATTAGTTGGTACCCTAATGTTGTTGTTGTTAGGTGCCATGGAGTCAGTATCTGACTCATATCCGACTCATAGCGACCCTATGTTCAACAGGTGAAACACTATTGTCAATTCTTCTCTGCTATTCATAGGGTTTTCGATGGCAGGTTGATTTTTGGGAGGGGGTTGCCGGGTCTGTCTCCCAAGCCTACAGTATCTGGTGTTCCCAGGTGGTCTCCTATCCAAGTACTAATCAGGCTTGACCCTGCTTAGCTTTCGAGATCTGACGGGATCAGATGCCACAGGACTATAGCTGCAGGCTAGTACCCTAGTAGGATGCTTTAAACAAGGATTTTGAGCTGGAGCAAATACTGGTTTTGTAATGTTCTAGGCTTTTCTAAGCTGTGCTCTCACCTGTGCTGTCTTCTTTTCCTTCTTCCCTTCCTCTTGTATATACCAGCCCACCCATACATACATACATACATACATACATACATACATACATACATACCCTGTCTGGTATAAGTGCTTCTTCAGTATAGTTGGCTATATGCTGTTGATGTTGAGAACTTGCCATGAAAGAACCACTTGGGATATTCCATCTCATCTCATTCAAGGATAGAATTAAGACTTGAGAATACTTAAACTTTTTTATATTCTATTCTATTTATATTCTATTCTATTTATATTCTATTTGTTTCCAGTTCAAGTTAGATCCAAGAGAAATCTTGATAATCAAAAAGTGAGGACAGTTTGAATTTGTCAATGGGAAGATATTCTAGTCATCACAATCTGGTAATATTGTCAATTCTGTATCCTGTAGCGCTAAGGAGAAGATGTTTGTTGAAATGGCAAGAAACAACATTGAATGTTGTAAAGAAGGACCACAAGAAAAAGATAGCTAGAGGAGTATTTATGAAAATAAAATGTAATGCCTATAGTATCATATGGTAAAATTCAATAATATGTGCTTCATCAGTAGAACTTCTCTAGGCACTGAATACTCTCCATTCTCTGTATAAGCTGCCATACCCCCTAAGTGAAGGTGACGGACTAGTAGTAAATAGGAAATTGTGATCTGTACACAGTATTGGGGAGGTACTTGATAAAATTGTTATGTTTAGATGTTATATGATATTGTGGTTGAGCTAAATAATTTAGCTGCAGTTGATCACCTTTAGCATCTTAGAGTCAAATAAGTCACTGAGATGTACTTTACTTGCCTTGTGCTTAATTAATATACCTAGACCATATTTTAATTAATGTACCTAGACCAGTGTCAGAGTGTTGGAAAATGAGTCCCCAAGTTGGAAGCACTCAAAAGACAACTGGGGAAGAGTTGCCTCCTCAAAGTAGAGTTGACCTTAATGATAGGAATGGAGCAAAGTGCCCGAGACATCCATTTGCTGATGTGGCATGATTCAAAATGAGAAAAAACAACTATACATTTGCACTAATAATTGGAATATGGAATGTACTTAGTATGAATCAAGGAAAATTAGAAATTGTCATTCAGAATGCATAAGCATCCATATTCTAAGCATCAGTGAGCTAAAATGGACTGGTATTGGTCATTATGAATCAGTTAGTAACATGGTCTACTTTGTTAGGAATGACAAACTAGAAAACATCAAAAGAAGATGGAAGGAATACACAGAATCTTTATACCAAAAAGAATTAGTAGATGATCAATCATTTCAGTAGGTTGCACATGATCAAGAATCAATGGTACTGAAGGAAGAAGTGGAAGCTGCCTTGAAAGCATTAGCAAAACACAAGGCTCCAGGAATTGATTGAATATCAGTTGAGATGTTTCAACAAACAGATGCAGCACTGGAGGTGCTCACTTGTCTATGCCAAGAGATTTAGAAAACAGCTACCTGGCCAACTGACTGGAAGAGATCCATGTTTGTGCCTATTCCCAAGAAAGGAGATCCAATTGAATGTGGAAATTATTGAACAATATCATTAATATCTCTACAGGTGAAATTTTGCTAACAATCATTCAAAAGTGATTGCAGCAGTATATTGACAGGGAACAGCTGGAAAGTCAAACCAGATTCAGAAGAGTACATAGAAGCAGGGACATCATTGCTGATGTCAGATGGATATTGGCCAAAAGCAGAGAATACCAGAAAGATGTCCATCTATGTTTTATTGACTATGAAAAGTCTGTGTGAGTCACAATAAATTATGAATAATATTGTAAAGAATAGGAATACAAGAGCACTTAATTGTGCTCATGAGGAATCTGTACATGGACCAGAAGGCAGCTGTTCAAACAGACAAGGAAACATTGCCGGGTTTAAAGTCAAAAAAGGTGTGTGGCAGTGTTATATCCTTTCACCATACCACTTCAATCTCCATGCTGAGCAAATAGTCTGAGAAGCTGGACTTTATGAAGAAGACTGTGGCATCGGAATCGGAGGAAGAGTGATTAAGAACCTGCGTTATACAGATGACACAACTTTGCTTGCTGGACATAAAGAGAATTTGGGACATTTACTGAGGAAGATCAAAGAACACAGCCTTCAGTATGCATTGCACCTCAATATCAAGAAAATAAAAATCCTTGCAACTGGGTCAGTAAGCAACTTCATGATAAAAAGAGAAAACATTGAGGTTGTCCAAGATTTTGCCTTACTTGGTTATATAATCAACCCCTAACAATAACAAGAACAAGCAACAACAGAAGCAGCAGTCAAGAAGTCAAATGACATATTGCATTGAGAAAATCTACTGCAGAAGACCTCTTTAGATTGTTGAAAAGTAAAGATGTCATTTTGAAGGTGCTCCTGACACATGCGATGTATTTTCAGTTGCATCTATGCTTATGGAAGCTGGCCATTGAATAAAGGAGACAGGAGAAGAATTAATGCTTTTGAATTACGGTGCCTGAGATGAATATTGAATATACCATGCACTGCTAAAAGAGCCAACAGATCCATCCTAAAGGAAGTGCAACCAGAGTGCTCCTTGGAAGCAAGGGTGGCTAGA
This sequence comes from Pedetes capensis, assembly GCA_007922755.1. Classification (NCBI taxonomy): domain Eukaryota; kingdom Metazoa; phylum Chordata; class Mammalia; order Rodentia; family Pedetidae; genus Pedetes; species Pedetes capensis. The sequence continues at coordinate 71,773 of VMDO01002436.1, forward strand.
CTGTGTCTTCCATGTTTTAGACATGTTGTCAGGAGGGGCCAATCCCTGGAGAAGGACATCATGTATAGGAGAGTGCTGGGTCAATGACAAAAAGGAAGGCACTCAACTAGATGGATTGACACAGTGACTGCAACAGTGGACCTGGCACAGTGTTGAAGAGTGTTTGCTTCTGTTGTACAAAGGATTGCTGAGTCAGATGTGACTTTATGCCACCTAACAACAATACCGTTTTGAATGAACTATTCATAGGACCTAAAGGAATCTCCTAATGTGTTCCCATCTTTATCCTTTGTGTATTTAGGACAAAAAAGGAATTTCTGAGAAGATGCTACTCAACTAAGGTGTATCTTACTAAATGGTCATATTTGCATTTTAGGTTGAAACAGCATTAGAAATCTAGATATACAAGCCAGGCTTGGTGGCAAACACCTGTAATCCCAGCTCTAGGGAGGCTGACACAATAGGATTGAAGCAAGTTTGAGGCCAGCCTGGTCTACACAATGAGACTGTCTCAAAATAAGATAAGATATAAAACAAATAAAAATATAACAAAAATTTTTTTTAAGTGGGAAGAAAAAAAGCTACATACAGTGGATAAAATTCTTAAGATTCCCTCCACCTCAGGAATGTTTCTTTATTCTCTAGATGATACAACAAGCCTAGAAAGGTGAAGTGTAGTGGTCAGGATTAGAGTAAAATTTGGAGTTCTGTTACATTGTTAAATTTCTTTGTACATTATCAAGTTTACAAATTCTGGAACTGCAAAAGAATTTAGACTCTTCAGGATAATTACTCATTTACAGACTCTCCTAAAAGATTAGATAGTATTGATGAAATAGATCTTTTTTGAAAGTCTCCTCAGTTTACATCTTTCTTTACAAATGCTAGAACATTTAATGACCCCTGATTTAAGGAGAATAAGGACAGATTGAGATTGTTGGTCTTAGAAATATAATGCTGCCACTGCTGTTGTTAGGTACACTGGAGTCAAGTCCAACTAACTCATAGCAACCCTAAGTACAACAGAACAAAGCACTACTCAGCATTGTGCCATGCACAATGTCTTTTTATGTTTGAGCCCATTGTTGAAGCCTCTGTGTTTCTTCTCATTTTGGGTCATGTCACATCAACAAAAGAAGGTCCCAGGGGCTTTACTCTAAAACCATCATTAAGGTCAACTCTACTTTGAGAAGGCGACGTTTCCCCAGTCTTTCCTTGAATACCTTCCAGTCTGGGGGCTGATTTTCCAGCACTGTATTTGATAATGCTTCTCTGCTATTCATATGGTTTTTAATGGCTAAGATTTTTGAGAGAGGGCTGTTGAGTCCTTCTCCCTCGTCTTGGTCTGGAAACTCAGCTGAAACCTGTCCACCATGGGTAACCCTGCTGGTATCTGAGATATGGGTGGCCTAAATTTCAGCATCACAGCAACATGCAAGCCCCCACAGCATGACAAGCTGACAGACTCATGGGGGATAATATTGTAGGCTTCCTAAAAAAATTTTGCAATTTGTCTTAGAACTTTCAAAGATATCACTTGTTTGCCTAATGGTCAGAATCACAGTGAAATATATTTTTAAACTATTACAAATAACTGATCTCATCATAAGAAAACTTTGCTGTGCATGATAAAGCCATTGTAGTACCACTGTGAAGTTCTTCTTGAAAAGTGTCTTATAACAGTAATTGATTTTCCAAAATAGTTTTATTCTTAAAATGTCTGGTAATAGCTTTGTCTACTTATGGCCAATATTTCCTTTCCTATTCATTTGCATTTTTGTAATTGTAAGCCTCCATTACAGGAGGTAAATAAATACATTTTAGCCTATTTGCAGTTTATAGAAGATTAATTTCTTTAGAACCATCTTTAATATTATTTTGCTCTTGTCCTTTGTCTTAATTATGGAGAAACAATAGGAAGCTGAATAAAATTGTGTTCTGGTGACATTTATATAGGAACAGAATCATCTTTTCTTCTTTTTTTGAGGACAAGGGAGGCGGTTTTCATGTTTTTGTGAAAAATGTGTAGACTTTGCAGAGACTCTTCTCAAAGTATTCTGACCTGGTCTTGACAAATTCTCAATAGACCTGGTGTGAATTAGATAGGAATGTTGTGGGTACAACTTGGCCATAAAATGTCGCATTGTGTTAAGTAACGCCCAAATAATACTTTAGGTTTTGAATGTTGCAGAAAAGTCAGTTGATACCTCTTATAAAGAAAAATGTTCTAAGAGTGAGTTAACTGCTTAAGGGAATGAACGCTCTTTTTATTCAATAATTTATAAGGAGGTAACCATGTTATCATACTTCCCTAGGAGTCATTCATTTAATATTTTGCTTTATCAAAGTGTTGCAAATTTTCCAAAAGCAAGTCATCAGTGGGGTTTCCTGCCCTCAAAGAAAGTACACTCAGCAACATCTAGGGTTAGTACCCCTCTGTCCTATGCCCTCCTGTGCTATCAAGCAGCTGTACTTATGTTTCAGCAGTATAGTAGATAATTCACATATTTATTGTAAACTATGAAGAAAGAGTTAAACTATGGTAAGAATTGCTGGTAACTATGTGTTTTGGAAGTGTTCCTGAAACTTCTCAGTTTTAAAGAGATAAATTTCTGTTGTATGACAGACTTTCCTGCAATCCCTGCTACTTCCTTCTCTTTCTCTTGCTCCTCCTCCCAGAAGAGTTGAAAGTTAAGTAAGCATTAATATCTTACCTTCTTTTCTTTTTTCCTTCTCTTTTTTCTTTTCTTCCCCTCCCCACTCCTCCTTTCCCCCTCCACTTTGTCTCTCCTTCCCCTTCCCTCTCATCCTCTTCATTCTCCTTCTCTCCCCTCTCTGCCCCTCCTCTCCTCTTCTCTCTTCTCCTTTTTTCAGTCCAAGGGGGTTGAACCCAGGGGCTTGCATATGCTAGGCAAATACTATGCCTCTGAGCCACACCCCTAGCCCCCTTTTTATTATTTATTTTTGAGACATGCTCTTTCCTAAATTGCAGAGGCTGCCTCTGGCCTTGAACTTGCAATCCTCCTGCCTCAGCCTCCTGAGTCACTGGGATTTCAGTTGTGTACTATAGTGCTTGGCTCAATGTTTTGTTGTTGTTGTTGTTAGGTGCTGTCAAGTTGGGTCAACTCATAGCGACCCTGTGTACAACAGAACAAAACACTCCCTGACACTGTGTCAGTGCTTCTCTGCTTTTCATAGGGTTTTCAATGGCTGATTGTTTCATGATTGTTTTGGGAGTGGCCTGCCATGTCCTTTTCCCATTTTTGCAGTGCTAGGGTTTGAACCCAGGGCTTCAGAGAGTGCAGAGCAGTATTCTACCAACTGAGCTAAACCCCAGCCCTGTTTCTGTGTTTAGAAATGGGAAAAATTTTCCAGTTTACTGGACCAAGCTTATTCATATAGAAAATTCCTTGTTTAACTGAAGAATCTAGATTGTGAATTTATTTTAGTAAAGATGATCTGGGAGTGTTGATACACAGAATATGAACAAATAGTACATATCTTGTGTTGTGGTATATGATGATATTGTAGTCTAATAGTATTATGGCAGTATTGTAGGTCTAAAAGGCATATATAACCCATACCTCTAAGTCTCTTTTGAAGAGATTACTCATATATGAGATTTACATCAAATAACTCAGGCTTAAAAATAAATGGTTAATTAAAGATACATTAGGAAAATGTAAATTTCAAAAGCAAATGAAAGGATCTCAGCATCTGAATTGTGTTTAAAGCAAAAAGTATCACACCCAATCAAAAATAACATTTTATATTAACACAGGGTATATTCCATGACCTGGGTCCTGTGGTGAATGCCTATAATCCCAGCTACTTGAGAGGTTAAAGCAGGAAGGATCACAAGTTCAAGGCCAAAGGCAGCCTGTGCAATTTAACAAGAGGCTGTCTCAAAAGTAAAAAAGGGCATAGGGGTGTGGCTCAGTGGTTAGAGCACTTGCCTAGCTTATGTGAGGCCCTGTGTTTATCCCCCATACATTGGGGGCGGGGGGGGGGAGGGGCGAACCTGTATGAAATGGAGGAAAACAATAGAAAAGCAATGGTCATAGAAATCTTTAAAGAGGCACAAATTAGATTTGTAAGTGCTGACTGAAATAAAAAAATTAGTCCATAAAATGTTTTTCTGTCATCTACAAAAATTACCAAGATTAATAATCATTTGGCCAGCTATAAAAACCCTACAAAACTTGAAAGTCGAAATATGTAAGCCTAATTCGTTGATTACAACTCAATAGAAATACAATTTAAAGTTTAATTCAGATCCATATAGAAATTTAAAACCACATTTATTTTTAAAATTTATTTCCCCTTTGTTGATAAACATTGGTGGAGTACAGAGTAATACAGCATTTACTATTTCCATTGTGCAACTATTGCATCACTTGATTATACTTTCTTTGACTTAAAAAGTTTATGGAACCTTTTGATTAGTATGTCGTAAAACTTGTATGCATTTATGGGTTATATTTCTCTATTTTTCCCATGTACTCATGAAGTTGCATCCTTTACATTAAAATTATCTTACCCTCCTTTATCCCCTTATTTCCCCTCCCCTTCCTGCCTTCCACAGCATTCATTTCCCTTAGCTAGTCCTCTTCCTCCTATTTTCTACTCTGCTTATGTTTTCCCCTCTTAGCTAAGTTTAAGTGTTCGTTTTTATATAGCTTCATATGTATAGCTTTTTTTCCTTTAAGTAAAATTCAGCTCCCACATATGATTAAAAACATACTCTTTTGAGCCTGTGTTCATTCACTTAAGATTTTCCAGTTCCATCCATTTTGCTGCAAATGACATTATTTCATTCTTTTTTATTGCTAAGTAATATTCTATTGTGTATATGTACCATAGTTTTTTTTATCCATTCCTCCGTTGATGGGCATCTTGGTTGGTTCCATATCCTTGCAATTGTGAAGAGTGCTGCATTAAATATGGAGATGCAGGTGTCTCTGTGGTATGATGACTTGTCTTCCTTTGGGTATATTCATAGGAGCGGTATAGCGGGATGATATGACAGCTTTATTCTTAGTTTTCTGAGGTATCTCCATATTGATTTCCAAAGTTAAAAACACATTCTTAAGAATTTTGAGCCCATGAGGAAATACAAATTCATATTAGAGATTACTAAGATTAACAATAAGTAGGGATTAATAAAGATAAAAACATGAGTTAATGAATGAGGAAATAGTAAACTACTTGAAGTCCAAACATTGATTATATGAAAATGCCAATAAAATCAATATATCTCTTTTAAAACTAGTGAAGGGAAAACACAATGGAGAAGTTGAAAAAAATAAGATGTAAAGTATGAGAAAGGAGATAAAAGATATATTATGGAGATGACATCAAAAATGGTCAGGTGTGAGAAAATATGTAAAACTTAACAGGTGGCTCTTTGCATACTCTCATACCTTAAACTGATCAAGATATTTCTTAAAAGAGGAAAAGTACAAATTAAATAGACTGCCAAAAGCATTAGTAGTTATGGGAACAAGGGAATTGTGAGAAGTCAGAATTGGAAAAGGTTGGAGCTATATTTTATGTGATTGAGTTATAGTATGTGACAACTTGTTTTTATTTTGGTAGGCACTAGGACACTATCTGACATTTGAAGTACTTGGTAATGTGATTCAACTGTGCTTTCGTAAAATTAGTTCGAGTGATATAAAAGATTAGAGAATAAGTCAGGCCTGATAATCAGTTATCTTCTGCAAAATTACAGGAGAAATTGAAATAGGCCACAGAAAATCAAAAGAGTGGTATTTAGAGTCAAAGTCTGGGTTTTGGCAACTGAATAGATGTGTAAGAATCAAAGATGAGTATTCTAAATGAACTTAATCTCTGGTTTTTCTGCCTGTGTGTGCAACACACACAGTAGTATATCACTACTGTTTCTCAGCTATGTTTTCTTCCTCTAGCAGAAAGAATATGGCAGAATAGCATAGTGGGTGAGTGGAAGCTCTCAAGTTTGTAATTGTTGTTCAGCCCCTAGTCAAACATAAATTATTGGCATAGTGTTGACAACTAATAGATTCATGTATTCTTATGTGTTTTCCTAGACCTTTTTAGTAAGGATTAACTGAGTGTATAAACATCAGCATTATAGGTATTGATTAAGAAAACTTAAGCTTTGAAAATCCTTTATACAAATTTATACCAAAAATGGAGATCAAGAGAAAAATATCATCTATGATCCACTATGCCCCAACAGATAATAACTTCACAATCTAGTCTTACAGACTTGCTCTTATTTTATTTTATTTTATTTTATTTTATAAATTTTATTTTATTTTGAGACAGGGCCTCATTATGTAACCCAGGCTGGCCTTGAACTCGTCCTGCCTTAACCTCCTGAGTGCTAGGATTACAGGCATGTACTACCATACCTGACTTTGCAAAGACTTCAATGTTTTGTATTTATTTAATTTTCAGACTATAATAAATTTATATGGTTCAAAAATTCACATGGTTCATAAGAGTATCCTTCCCACCCATGTTACACCTGCTATTTTTCCCAACCTGCTTAACTGATATATTTTATCTTAATAATTGTGAGTAATGAGTTGTTTGCTGAAGTTGCATTGGATAATATGGTGGAATAGACCATTTTAAGTTAAATTTAAGGATTTTTTCAATATTAATTTTTATAACAGTTCTTCAAAGTGCCACTTTACTACTGCTTTAAGGAAAATACATAGAAATCAAAGTCCAGCTTTTCCAAAGTTATACCTCAAGTGCAGTATAATTTCTAAAACAGTATTTGCATATCATTTTCTACTTCTACTTTTATGTAACTGCATTTACTATGTGAGCCTCAGGAGAATCCTGTTAAAAAGGAAGGGTACATATTGTCTCATTTTGACTGTCAGCATTCAAATCTAAATCTTAAGACTACAAAATGTATGATCTTTATACTATGGCCAAAATCTTAAATCACTTATCATGATTTCAGATGGTTTTCCCCATTTTTAAATTATTATAATAAAATCATAGGCCTGCAGCGGTAGCCCTGTGGCATCTGATCCCGTCAGATCTCGGAAGCTAAGCAGGGTCGGGCCTGGTTAGTACCTGGATGGGAGACCACCTGGGAACACCAGAAGCTGTAGGTTTGGGAGAAGGACCTGGCAACCCCCTCCCAAAAATCAATCTGCCATTGAAAACCCTATGAACAGCAGAGAAGCACTGACAATAGTGTTTCCCCTGTTGTACAGAGGGTCGCTATGAGTCGGATACCGACTCGATGGCGCCTAACAACAACAACAACAATAATAAAATCATAATTGTAATAAAATCATGCTAACCTTTAAGAAAATACCTCTATACTTGACATTTAGCTTACCTGTTTTAAAATTCCCATAAATGTGCTTTGTATTTTTCATTAGGGGAAAGAAGAATATTTGTGTTCAGGGGTTTTTAACACACTGGGGAGGTTCAGATAGTAACTTAAAAAGAAATATTTTAAATTCTTTTTCCTCTTGAATGTACACTAAAGTAACATTTTCTTCATATCACTTTTAACTGTTAGACTTAATGTTTATTTGCCTTATATTTCTAAGTTGAATTTTTCCTAAGTCACATTGTATAATAGAAAAAAAAAACCTTAGATAAGCTTTCTAATACCTCATTTACACCATTGCACACATGAGATTTTTTCTTTAGAAAACTCAAGTTTCCCTTTTAATATCGTAAGAATTATGTACCTTTTAAGCATTTGGAATACTGAGTATTTTCTAAACTATTTTATAATTTCCTTGTTTTTTTGATGAAGAGGTGTATAGCATAGGGATATCTTTAAGTGCCTCTGTTAGTAGGTTGTTGCATTCATATATTATGTCAATTGCTTGCTGTGTTTTTATTGGGCTCTAATATCAGCATCACTTTTTGCTACTGCTGTTTGTGCCTCTTAAAGGCAGAATCAGTCCTTCTTTCTGGTTTGCTGATTGTGATACATTTTTGCTTGGAAAGTAGATAAACATGCTGAGGAATTGTGTGTTTAACAAAAGTCCATAAATTTCTTGTGAGGATCCTTAGGTGAAAAGATCATAGTTGTAGTGCAGAGGCCTTTGAAAGTTACTTTGGATATGTAGTAGCTTTTGCTTATTGGATTCATGGGTCAGAGCATTATTTTTATCTTTGAATAAATGAGGTGTTATGATAATTATATTTTAAGGAAGAAAAGTTATTCTGATGTTTTTTATGTATTGATATTGCTCTGAGTTACTCTATTATTGAGCTGGATTTAAAATAGTAATCATTTAAAGTCAAATTTTTAATGTATATATGTTCTTCAATGGGTATAACCCAATTACCATACTGATTTAGTAAAATAATTATAATGGAACTTTTCTTTTGAATTTGGCTTCTTTTTTTTTTTTTTTTTCTGTCCACCAGGGAGTAACTATTCCCAGTCAGAGGCGCTATGTGTATTATTATAGCTACCTGTTAAAGAATCATCTGGATTATAGACCAGTGGCACTGTTGTTTCACAAGATGATGTTTGAAACTATTCCAATGTTCAGTGGCGGAACTTGCAGTAAGTGCTCTAAATTCTCCTCCTTCCATGTGTTGGAACACTTTTCTTAACATATCTAGAAGTATGTATATAAATCTAGAAAGAAGTTTACCACATTTAAAATTTGTTCAGGAGATATATTTCTGAAGTATCAGAATTAATTTCTTAGCTCCATTGTTCAGCTCGTTGGGCTAAGGAAGCCAAGAACAATGGGTTTTAATATCCTTGAAGCCAAATTATATTTGTGAAAGAAATATTCTATCCTACAACTACCAAATGCAGCCTAAATTCTGACCAGATGACTGGGAAGCCTGTCACATCAGAGGTCCAGCCTGGGGTAGTGTGATTGGTCAGCTTACAGTTTTGGGGACAGGAACTAATTCCTTTAGCTTAGGAAGACTCACTATTTACAATAATGGTGACAGGTCAATGAAAAGGAAAGGAAGAAATGAGAAGAGAGCAAACTCAAGTATCATGAGTGAAGGATAAGATTTTGTGTAGAGTGTTAGAGAAAACCTGGATTTAGATTTTGGTTCCAGTCCTAGATCTGTCATTAATGAACTGTGTAACCTGAGCATATCATCTACCCCTCTTTGAATTTGTTTATCAATAAAATGAGATTTTGAAATCTGAAACTGCATAGATAAGTATTAAGTGCAGGCTATGTCATTGATGTCCGTCTCTAATTTATTTCTCTTACCATAACCTCGATAAGCCTACCTCAGCCATGCTGATTATGTTCTGCTTCTCTGCTATTCTTGGCTACAGTTCTTAGCTAGACTGATATGAAGCTTAATACCTGGACCCAAAGCAGTTAATCAAGGGGGAATATATGGAAGGAAGATTTATCCAGCCCTATAAGAGACCAGACTGCCTCTGTTCTTTTCTGTAACAGAGTTTTATAATACTGGAAATTCAATACCACCTAGAAGTAGTGAGTCATGTTTTCGTATTTTAAAAATACATTTTATTTGTATTTACAGTATAATTTTATAGTTTCTAGGTAAGATACCACTACATTATTTCTTTTGATACTTCTATTATTATTTCAGTGATACTTTGCAGTTAAGTGGTTTTAGTTTTAAGTTTTTGCTTCTTGAAAATATTTAGTTAAAATTTTTCTATCTAAATTGTACCTAGAAAATTAATTTTTGTTGTTGTTGCCTTTTTTTTGAGGCAGGGTCTCACTGTGTATTCCAGGGTGGCCTTGAACTCTCAATCTTTCTACCTTGCCTCAGCCTCCCAAGTGCTTGGGTTACAGGTAGATGCCATCACGCACAGTGAAAATTAATTTCTAGACATTGTTTATCTTCTCAGTTAGGTGTGATCACCATTACCACATCTTTCTTATATTCTAAGAGCAAGACAACTTTACTAAAGACTCCAGATTTATTAATGTAGCATGTTAAAGTCTTTTAAGGAAACTCATTGATTTTTTTTTTCCCCATTTCAGTAGAGTTTTTAAAACTGCTAAGTGCAAGACAGTGGGCTGTAGGAAGTGATTGACATAGAAACTCATCAGATTTGGTCTTTCTATAGTATAGTTACCAGTGTAAGAGCCAAACGAAAGATATTATGGAGATAATAAGGGAGAGAGAACATTCAGTTCAGTTATCTTATCTAGTATACCTGTTCACATTGACCTCTCTAGCAAAGATTTCTTGTTAGTTCTATTCTGTCTGCCTGTATTTAAGCCCTGTTTTGTTTTGTTTTTTGGTCTCACAGTATTATTTAAAATTATTGAAATCTTTTCAATCTTTCCTAATTTTTAGGTTCTCTGTTTATGTGCTGTGATTTAATACTATATATTGAAACTATACTAAAATTAATTAATAATCGTTAAATAGGAGATTATGTGCATAAATTCTAAATGCTGTATTCACAAAAAGAAAGTTTTGGAGTTTGTCAAACTGTTTCATGAAGGAAGTCTACAAGCTCTTTTATTGAACATTGGAGAAAGCATACAGTTTAGATCGGCATTAAATCTGAAGGAAGTATTATAGGCAATAGGAAATAGCTTGAACTGAAGAACAGAAGAAGGAAATGAACTGGACAAGAACTGTAATGACAGAATAGAATAGGAATGGAATGTGTGACTGAGGATCATGAATGGGGATGTCAGATTTGATTGAATAAATACCACGGTATCATCATATTACTAGAGGCTTCAACCATGTTTTAAGGACAGTTGTAAAGAAAGTTGTGATTGCAGGAAGAAGAAAATAGTGGAAAGGAAATCAGTAATGGGACTGGCATTAAGCCTGATGTACCAGGACAGTCAAATGGGATTTGTTTAGTTTTTCTTTTGTCACTTACATGCAAAGATTTTTGTCAGAATTTTGCTCCTGCTCAAGTGGATGATTCACAAAAAGTAGAAGAAAGAAAAGTGCATCTGAGATTTGGAGACATGAATATTAATATTTTGGTTTTAAACATGATTTAAATATAAAATGAGCTGTTCACGTGAAGATATTCAATGAGTACTTGAGTATAGATTTGAATCTAGATGAGAGATAATATCTGATATTTTTGGCAAGCATCAGGAAAGAGAGTAAGCCTTTTATTAGTGTGGGGGTAGGAAAGGTTGGAGGAAAGAAGGTGAGGACTGAAACAAGGGAAATGGCAACTGGGTTCAGGAGGAGTAAGAGGCATCAGTGGAGAAAATAAAACTAGCAATAAAACATGTTATCTTCTGTAAGGTCAGGGATTACTTGATTATTGTAATATTTCTAAGTGAAAGAAAAGTTACTATATTCAGTATATCTAAAAGGGTTAAAATGTTAATAAAGATTATCAATATTAAAATTATCTCTATCTCCAAGAGAATTTAATTCTGATTTTTATTTATGGGGTTAGATCTTGTGATTTCTTTAGAACATAGTCAAAATCATATCAAAGGATATATATCAGAATTATGTCTTAGAAGTCATAAGAACCATACCAATGTTGGACTTTGATAAATTAAGTCATCTATATCTAAAATGTGACATATTGTAGAGATTATTTTTCCTTAATGACTTGAGGAAACCTTTAGTATATATTTTTAGTAAAACACTTTTAGCTTAGTTTTTACGGTAAATTCCAAGTAACTTAATATGTAGTTAACATGAATTATTTAATAAGTCTAAAATTCTTGAAGATGTACATTTTAGATATAATTTAGTTGAAATCTAGCTTATACTGTCAGTTTTCTTTACAGATTCTAAAATCTGAATTATCAGGTTCTAAATTAGTGGAGTTTAAATTAGTAAGACTATGAAGCATTTTCATCCTATTTAATTTTATCACAGTTTTGAAACCATACCTTGTTCATTTGCTTTCTGAAGCTAGACTTCGACTAAAATTTTCGTTATCACATAAGGACTTGAAAATGATTCATTGCACTTTGAACCTTCAGTCAAAGAAATGAAATTTATTGACAGATTGTTGGTGTAATATTTCCCCCTTTGGAGGTGGCTTATTCTCATGATAAATGTCTTGATAAATCATTGATAGAATAACCCTACATGCTTTCATCAAACATCCTACTTACTATATGATTGTTGATACTGCTTTAGATATCAAATACTTAAACCAGTAGGTCTTTATTAAATTTATAATTTCATTAAGCTTGGTTTGGCTTTTGTTTTGTTTTCACTCACTGGTCATAGATAAAATGTGAGACTATTCATCTGGAAGCATAATAATGCTTTTTGGTGCTGATAATTTTAGGTCTCTCTCTCTCTGAATGCACGCACACACACGCACACACAAACACTTATGTATGTATATAGTACTTCATGCAAGATTGTATTTCTGTTTGTTGTCTTGGCATGTTTCCTTCAAAACTTACTTCTTCCTAATGTTAATCAATTTCTTTTCAATGGATTGTTTTTGAACTCTTCAGTATACTATAAATTACATTTCATCAAATTATTTGGGTAACTTTTTTAAAGTACTAGAATCTATACATTTATTCGTCTTTTTTTATCCTTAATGAGATAAAACATAACTCTTTCCCTTTCCACACTTTAGCCCTTTTAGTTGAATTACTAATCTAAAAACAGAGTGAATTTTGAGAAGTTATACTTTACCGGTTATTTTAAAGCACGTATAAACCAATGCCAAATGATTGTTAATGAGAATGGAATGTTTTGGAGGGAAGAGCAGTTGTGCTACAGTTTTCACTTGAGGTCTGCTGCATTTCTTTGCAGATGTCTCATCTGTTCCTTCCCATTTCTCATGATGGTGACTTTACCTTTAAAATAAAATGTGATCTAGAGGATGGTTAATATTTTTATAAACATCTATAAATATCTAGGCTTAGTTTTGTGGAATTTATTATAACTTTATTATAGTTTAAATTCTCTTTCCTCTTGTGAACATGTAATTTTTGTTTTGTGATTTTGGACACATGTTAGAGACTTCAAAGTACTACAGTAAATATGTTTTAAAGTTAACATTTATATAATTCATAAAAGTGCCAGAAAATTCTTAGTTATTTTTATACTTTAAGGTATTTATATTAGGAATCTTAGCATAATTTTAAGGTAAATTTTTGATATAAAACTACTGTTAGAAATTTAGTCTTGAGTCTTACTAATCATGAAATAGGAGTTGACTTTTTAAAAAATTTTCTTTTTAATTAGCATACAATAAAATGGACTTCATTATGGCATTTTTAGGAATTGACTTTCATACCAGTAATAGAACCTTACTTTGAAGGTTCAAATTGGAGAAAGCTTTTCATTGATTGTATTTTTGGCCTAATATATTTCCATCGATTTGTTTAGATCAGTAGTATAGATGCAGAATTACCATTTTGTGTATATTGTTGATAATTGATCATTAAAATAGTTTTTACTAGTTTGACAGTTAAAGGTATTTCCTGTAAAATGATACTAGTATGTATTTAACCATGCAGATCCTCAGTTTGTGGTCTGCCAGCTAAAGGTGAAGATATATTCCTCCAATTCAGGACCCACGCGACGAGAAGACAAGTTCATGTACTTTGAGTTCCCTCAGCCATTGCCTGTGTGTGGTGACATCAAAGTAGAATTCTTCCACAAACAGAACAAGATGCTAAAAAAGGTTTGCACTTTACTTTTATTGGGAAAATGCCCCAAATAGCCATCCCTTGAAGAGTAAACTCAGATACTTTGCTTAAAGCCTTTGGTCAGGCAGAAATCATTCTGAAAGTAGAGATTAAGAGATACATTTTATGACTGACATCTAATAAACTATGATTAGTTTTCAGTTAGATATTCAGATACTTTACTTACTGTGACATTGATGAGACATAATGGTAAATAATCCTGTTAGAAGGAAAAGGCTATATGGCATTGTAATATGAGATGAATTTTCCTTAACATGGGTTATACAAAGAAACGTTGTAAAAGCATTAATGACTGCATACATACCCCACTTCAGTCACCTACAATCCTCTTTAAAAGCATGATCAATTAATTGAGAAGAAATTAGCATTGAATTATAAATTTTAAAAGTTTTTAGTTGTCTGGTGTGGTGGCACACACTTGTAATTCTAGCATTCAGGAGGCTGAGGCAGGAAGATTGGCGTGAGGTCAAAGCCAGCCTGGTCTACATAATGAGTTCCAGGACAGCCTGGGCTATGCAGCAAGACCGTGTCTCAAAACAAACAAACAAACAAACAAAAATTGGTCTATAGGTAGAAATAGGAGTTGTGTGTGGTCTTGTATAATGACACAAACCACTTTTCCCCCATTTTGGTTTACATTTCTTGAGACTGAATTATTTCATATTTATTTTCCCCAGATTTACTGAGTATTTAGCTTTTTAGCTAGGAGAAAAATAGGTATGAAGAGGAAATAATAAGAATGAAAAAAATGTGATATTATTTAAATATGCAGGTTTAGAAAGTTAGTGAGATTTTGCATTTTCCTAGGCTATGTATAACTAGAGAAAGCAAGAGCTCAATGTAAAAAAAAACTGTCCTGGTTTAAGGTATTAAGTGTGAATATTTAAAGTGAGTCTAAAAGCTGGGCATGGTTGTTGATGCCTGTAATCCAGCACTTGGGAAACTGAGGCAGGAGGATCAACTCTAGTTTGAGGCCAACCTGGTCTACATAGCAAGTTCCAGGCAAGCCTGACCTACACAGTAAGACCTTTTCTCAAAAAACCAAAAATAAATAAATAAATAAATAAATAAATATATATATATTTATGTGTGTGTGTGTGTGTGTGTGTGTGTGTGTGTGTGTGTACACATAAATATGGATATATGTATATATGAAATGAGTCTAAGGTGCAAAATTTTTAGCTAGTAATGGAGAAAAAGAGTGTTACCTCTTTATGCTGCCTTGTTAAACATATTAGGTAGTATATAGCCAGTTTTTAAATAATTGTCAGAAATAGGATTTTGTTTTCTCGATTTTTAGTTTTTTCTTCTGTTTTTCTTTTGAAAAAAAAGAGAAAGTTTTGCTTACTGCAAAAATTTTAGGTACTAATTTGACTTATCAGAAGAAGTATAATTTCCTTTATACAGATTCCAAGTAGCTGGAGAAATCACAAAATTTTAACGTATTAATGGCATTTTTATTGGAAACCAATTTTTTACCTCTTCTGTATAAATAAAACTTAAATATATATCTCAATAGCCTTGAAATATTATTATTTTTATTATTTATCTTTCCATTTCTTTTATTAGTAATTTTTTAGTGTACAACTTAGTGGATTTCATTATGACATTCCCATGCATGCATATCATTGTACATTTATCATGCTCACCTCCTCCAGTACCCTCTCATGCATCTTTCCCCCTTCCTCCCAATCAGTGGTCCTCCCAAAATATTATTTTTTGAGAATCCAGGAAGTGTTAGCAGATGTTCAAAATTAAGGTAATTAGAAAGCTTTTTTTTTCTTTTCTGTTATTATAAGATTAATACATATAAAATTTTGTATTTTGTTTTTGAGAAGACATTTGCCTCATTATTTCCCTGTACCTTTAAGTGTGTTAATTTTTATTTCAATTCTTATTATCTGTACTTTTCATTAACACATGTAAAATAGATGATTAAATATTTATATTTGTATCACTTGGATTACTTTACATAAATTTCCATTTTATCTGATTTTGTTTGTCTCATTTAAGTGTCTGCTCTGATTTAAACAAAAATAGTTTTAGTAGTATTAGTATACATGAGAGATCCATATTTTTGGAAAATTAAATACTAGCTTATTTTCTTGTCAGGAAAAACATAATTACTAACTCAACACTGTGCTAAAATAATTGAAATTAACAGCTTTTTAAAAAGACTTATCATACGTAGGCTGGGTGTGGTGACACATGCCTATAATCCCAGTACTCCAGAGACTGAGACAGGAGGATTGAGTGATATGAGTTTGAGACCAGCCTGGGCTATATAATGAGACCCTGTATTTTTATTTTTTTAAGACTTGTCAAATATAAGATTGTTTTGCTATGTACTATTAAAAGATAGAATGAAATTTAAGACATAAAAATCATAAGGAAGTTGGGCACAGTGGCACATGCCTGTATTCCCGGTAACTTGGGAGGCAGAGGCAGGACAATTAAAAGTTTGAGGCCAGAGTCACTGTGTGCAACTTAGCAAGAACCTGTCTCAAAATAAAATAAAACAACAACAACAAAAAAAGGGGAGGGGGGACTGAAGTTAAGGATGTAGCTCAGTGGTAGAGTGCCTGCCTAGCATGCATAAAGCTTTGGATTCAATCTCCAGCACTGTAATGAAAACAGAAACCGAGCCAATATCATAGCAGGGGTTGGAGGTGCAGCTCAGTGGTGGAGTGCTTGCCTAACATACATGAGGCCCAGGTTTCAACTGCCAGCACTACAAAATAAACAAACAAACAAATAAATGTTGAAATAAAAACATACCCATAAAGATCTTTTATCATCTTTTTGGGGGAAAACCAAAACTTGAAGATAAATTAGAATAAGAGGTATAAGGCACCAGATAAGATGTCATAAGGCTATATACATCATTAACTGCAAAGGATCATACAAGCTTAATTTTTTTATGTTGGTCAAAGAAGGTTTGATGTGATGAACTTGTGTTTTTTGATTAAGAAACTTTAATGTTAGTAAGAAGTAATTTTTTAAAATAGGCATTTCATAACCAAGAGAAATCAGAAATACCCTCCATGCATGTTACTCCAAAAGTTTTCACGTACACATTATCATGTAAAAAAAATAGAACCACTTATATTGTATTGCTGTAGAAGTAAAAATGTGTCTGTCATACTTCATTCCAAGAACTTTTATTAAAGTAAAAACATCTGAGTTTTGTTTATATCTACATATACATAAATTTGAAACATCTTTTTAAAGCTAGAATTAAAATAGACAGGAAGTGTTTCATGTGTAATTTTAAGACAGAAGTAAGTTTTGTCACATATTAGGAGATTTTTTGGTCTATAATTTGAATAAAAGAAAAATCAGTAAATAAGAATGCAACAGATAGCCCACAATTGTGCTTACCTTCACTCAAAATAGCAAATGATATATAGTGTATTATGTTGTTCTTGTGGCATATATTTTACATAGGTGATGTACTTTTTTAAAAAAGAGAAAATTAGTCTCATTCCCTTTCTTTTCTTTTTTAGGACAAAATGTTTCACTTTTGGGTAAATACGTTCTTCATACCAGGACCAGAGGAAACTTCAGAAAAAGTAGAAAATGGAAGTCTATGTGATCAAGAAATTGATAGTATTTGCAGTATAGAACGTGCAGATAATGACAAGGAATATCTAGTACTTACTTTAACAAAAAATGATCTTGACAAAGCAAATAAAGACAAGGCCAACCGTTATTTTTCCCCAAATTTTAAGGTCAGTTAAAAACATTTTAGGGAAGTGGTGGTGGTGGTATGTGTGTGTGTGTGTTGAATTCTAGGTGTATAGCTTGACTCTTTTAAAACTAAATTGTGTTATTTAGAAGCAATGTTTATGTAGCAGTTACCTTGAAAGTTTCTAATGAAATACCAAAATACACATGAAGTTTTAAAAGCTGTCTTTGTCTTTAACCTATTCTCCTTCCCCTGCTTTGTGGTGGGTAGTGGGGATGGAACCCAGGGTCTTGTGCATGCAAGGCAAATGCTCTACCACTGAGCTAAGTCCCCAGTGCCTTAGCCTGTTCTTTTTTATTGTTTAGTGAAATCTAGGGTACGGTGTGGGAGAGGAGTTAAAGTGAATGGGATCTGAAGCAGGAATGGGGGAAGAAAGGCTTGGAAGCTCAGTTTAGGAATGATTTCTATGGAATGTTTTCACCACTTCCATTGTTGCCTTCTGTTTATTCTGCATCGCTTAGAGTGATCTTAAAAATAGACTTTTGATTGTGTCTTCCTGTTAAAATTTTTTTCAAGACCTTGTAGGTGTTACAAGGACATGTGTAACTTAGCACAGAACTACCTCCTGCCTCAGCTCAAACCACATTCTCTCCTTGTTCCCTGGGATTCTGCCATAGTGGTCTTGCTTCAATTCAGTAAAATGCTATGCTACACTCTGTGGTCTTTACAGTTTTTTTTTTTCCTTTTCCCTTTACTTCTCCACTTCAGCCTTTCCCCTGACTTCCCGTGGCTGTCTTCATATTTTTAGCCTTAGCCTCAACCTCATCTGCTCTGAAAGGCCTTCTCTCTGATTGTCCTCCCTTGCTATTCCCTCTAAAAACAACAACAACAACAACAACAACAACAACAAAAACCCCACTTTCTATTTTCTCTTTTTATGTCTTGGAATTAATTGGTTTGTTTTATTTTTGTCTATATGTGATATGTGTTGTTTGTTTATACATGTATGCATTTATAGATAAGAATCCTTCAGATTAAAAAATCTGATTTGTGAACATTTGACATTGTTGTATGCTATTTTTCTTTCCCTTTCCTGTTTCTTATTCCACTTGAATATTTTCCTCTTCATTTTACCATACATTTTTCCTTTCTTGTGTTTATTCTCTTACTTTTTATTCTGTTTTTATGCTTATAAGCATAAGAATTTTGCTAGTAATACTTACAATGGAAACGGAGAACTGTATGTTTTAAGTCAAAATAGATCTAATATAAAATACCTTTGGATCTTAAGTTTCTTTTAACTGTTTTGAAGTTTCCTTTAGAATTCATCAGTTTCCATCTCATTTCTTTTCTCTAAATCTACATTTTTCTCAGCTATTAGTTGTTTTTGCTTTTGGAGACAAGGTATTGCTGTGTAGCTCAGGCTGGCAGTCCTCCCACCTCAGCCTCCTGAGTGCTGGGATTACAAGCCTATACCAACATATCTGGCAACTATTCACTTTTAAAATGTCTTTCCTTCTAGTTTTATTATTTTCTGTTTTAATATTGCAAAAAATTTTCTCTGGCAATGTGCTCAGTGGTAGAATGCTTAAGTAGCATGGGTGAGGC
Source organism: Pedetes capensis (assembly GCA_007922755.1). Lineage (NCBI taxonomy): Eukaryota > Metazoa > Chordata > Mammalia > Rodentia > Pedetidae > Pedetes > Pedetes capensis. The sequence continues at coordinate 90,688 of VMDO01002436.1, forward strand.
CTTGGGTTCAAACCACAGTACTGCAAACAAAAAAATGAAGGTTTATATTTGTGCTTACAGGTAAAACTATTTTGGTTTTCAGTAAACAAATATAATTTCATATTGTGACAAGTCTTACGAAAATGGAGATGAGCTAGAGAGTTGCTTTTTTGCTAGGATGGTTAGAGAAGTCCTGATCAAGTGGATGACATTTAAGCAGAGGTCTGGATGAGATGAATGTGCTAAAAAATGTTTGGGAACAGAGGAAAGAGTAGATGCAGAAGCACCAAGACAGGAATGGGCTTGGTATATTTCAGTAGCATGTGTCATTTTGATTAAAAGAAAGTGGACAAAAACCAGTGCTGGCATGAAAATAGTGGAGTCTTTTCAGCACAGAAAATATGTTATCTGAATTTTGTCCTTATATGTTCGCCCTATCTATTCCATTAAAATAGAATGATGAGGAAAGTGGGTAGCAGGGGCAAGAATGGAAACTGAGGGATAAGTTAACATGCTGTTGGCAGTAGTTTAGTTCACAGGAAAGTTGTGGTTGCTTGGACTGGAGTAGTGGCAAGGAGGGGTAATCCGAAGCCATCAGATTAGGTGTGTGTGATATTTTGAAGGCAGAACTTAAAGGATTTACGGATAAAGTGGATGTTGGTTGAAAGAGAAGAATTGATAATGACTCTTGAACTATAAGGGAAGGGCTATAGATACAAGAGAATAAGCAAGGGATTTCAAGTCAGATCGATTTAAATCCCAGATCCACTACATAACAAGTACCTGTCTTTTAACAAATTGCCTAACCTTTCTGAGCCTTTGTTTCCTTTCCTTTATAATGGAAATACCTGATATGTTAGGTTTGCTCTGACAATTATTTTAACTATGCAAATAAAGACTGTTGACTTACTCTTTAGACCACTGTACATCCTTTGTTAATTTCCCTTTCCTTTCTTCCTTTAGGTGAAGTTTTTAGGACTAATAGGTCCTAAGGATCATTGTTAATCAGTATTTGTATGTTTGTATAGTATCGTTAATATTATAAAATACATTGAGGTTCAGATAAGAAAAACTTTTTTGGAGCTCAGCCATTTGTGAATTGAATTTTTTAATTGAAAAATTGTGTTATATGAACTCCTATAGACCTTCAATCTGCATTTCTTTTGTAGCGTTATTTAGTTAGTGCTTATGGCTTATATTTCTTTAAAAATACTATATTAACATCCCAGCTTATCTTTTCAGTACATAATAAGAAAGAAAATGTAGGGAATCTTAAAGAGGGTCATTTGAAAAGCTGTTGCCCTTTAAGTAAATCTGTTAAAACAAAACGTATCTTCACTAACTAATTTAAGATTGGTCATAATTGTGGATTTTCATTTTAAATTTTCTTTCTCTAGGTGAAGCTGTACTTTACAAAAACAGTAGAGGAGCCATCAAATCCAGAGGCTAGCAGTTCAACTTCTGTAACGCCAGATGTTAGTGACAATGAACCTGATCATTATAGATATTCTGACACCACTGACTCTGATCCAGAGAATGAACCTTTTGATGAAGATCAGCATACACAAATTACAAAAGTCTGATTTTTTTTTTATCAAGAGGGATTAAATACCATGAAAACAAACTTGAATAAACTGAAAATGGACCTTTTTTTTTTTAATGGCAATAGGACATTGTGTCAGATTCCCAGTTATAGGAACAATTCTCTTTTCCTGACCAATCTTGTTTTACCCTATACATCCACAGGGTTTTGACACTTGTTGTCCAGTTGAAAAAAGGTTGTGTAGCTGTGTCATGTATATACCTTTTTGTGTCAAAAAAGACATTTAAAATTCAATTAGGATAAATAAAGATGGCACTTTCCCATTTTATTCCAGTTTTATAAAAAGTGGAGACAGACTGATGTGTACACGTAGAAATTTTTCCTTTTATGTTCTGTCACCAACAGAAGTGGCTAAAGAGCTTTGTGAATTACAGGTTCACATCCTACCCCTTTGCACTTGTGGCAACAGATAAGTTTGCAGTTGGCTAAGAGAAGTTTCTAAAGGGTTTTGCTACATTCTAATGCATGTATTCAGGTTAGGGGAATGGAGGGAATGCTCAGAAAGGAATATATTTTATGCTGGACTCTGGACCACATACCATCTCCAGCTATTTACAGGCACATTTCTTTAGCATGCTACAGTTATTAATCTGGACATTTGAGGAATTGGCCACTGTCACTGCTTGTTGTTTGTGCATTTTTTTAAAAAAGCATATTGGTGCTAGAAAAGGCAGCTAGAGGGAGTGAATCTGTATTGGGGTACAGGAATGAACCTTATACATCTAGAGAAACTACAAATGAAGGGATATAAAAATAATGTGGTCATAGATAAGAAACACAGCAACAATGACTTAACCATATAAATGTGGAGGCTATCAACAAAGAACGGGCTTGAAACATAAAAATTGACAATGATTTATTAAGTGTTTTCTCAATTATAATGACTGCTCCATCTCCTGTGTAATCAAGGCCAGTGCTAAAAGTCAGATACTATTGGTTCCTACGTCAGTCAGCAACTTGTACTTATTTTTATTAGTTTCAATCATTTACCTGCTGTTGATGCTTCATGTGCTGGCGGCAAGCTTCTTTTTTCATTAAATATAAAATATTTTGTAATGCTGCACAGGAAGTTTCAATTTGAGATTCTACAGTAAGTTTTTTTGTTTTTTTTTTTTAAGATTTATGATGCACTTATTCAATCCAGTAGCTGTCAGCCGTTTCACCCTTTTGACCTTACACATTCTATTACAATGAGTTTTGCAGTTTTGCACATTTTTAAAATGTCATTAACTGTTAGGGAATTTTACTTGAATACTGAATACATATAATGTGTATATTAAAACAGACATTGTGTTAAAAGGAAATTAGAATTGCAGTAAAATTTTCAACACTTGCACAGCTAATAAGGCATTTTTCAGTAGAAATTGTCCTAAATATGCTTTATTGATTTTTTTTTTTAATGTGGCAATGTTGAGTAATTTCTTCATAGTGCTAGTATTGGGATTAGGGCTCCAATTTCACTTCTTAAATATCATCATATATTTGATATGCCCAGACTGCATACAGTTTTAAGCAGAATACAACTACTATTGTAAAGGTAATGTGAAGATACTATTAAAAAGGATCTTTTTTTCCAGAAATTTGGTTTCTTTCAAATTATACCTTGACTTTTGAATATCCAGCCATTATATTCTTAATGGTGTAAAGTCCCATTTTCAATAACTTATTGGTGCTGAAATTGTTCACTAGCTGTGGTCTGACCTAGTTAATTTACAAATACAGATTGCGTAGGACCTACTAGAGCAGCATTTATAGAATTTGATGGTAAATAAATTAGGCAGAACTTCATCTAAAATATTCTTAGTAAATAATGTTGGCATGTTTTCCATACCTCATCGGTTTCACTCAAATAAAAATTTTAAATTTTTACCAGAGTTCTTAGGATTTACACATTTATATTTAAACATTGACACATAGAATATCGATTGACTATTCATTAGTTAAATTGGTAGTTAGAGGCAAGTATTCCTAAGATCTCACCATTGAACTTTATATGCCATCTTGTCTTTCATAAAACCTGAAAATTGTTGACTAAAATGAAAATCAATTATTCATGATTTAAAGATAGTTATTAATACTGTTCTTTGTTACAGTTTTGAGCACAGCATATTAAAGCATACCTTGTATTGTTCCAATATGTAACACAGAGGGCCAGGTCATAAATGACATTACAATGGGCTTTTGCACTGTTATTGTTTTTCCTTTGGAATGTGAAGGTCTGAATGAGGGTTTTGATTTTGAATGTTTCGATGTTTTTGAGAAGCCTTGCTTACATTTTATGGTGTAGTCATTGGAAATGGAAAAATGGCATTATATATTATATATATAAATATATATTATACATACTCTCCTTTATTTCAGTTACCATCCCCATAGAATTTGACAAGAATTGCTATGACTGAAAGGTTTTTGAGTCCTAATTAAAATCTTTATTTATGACAGTATTCACAACTAGCCTGAAATGTATCCTGCAGGTAAATAATCTCCCAAGTTTTTGAAATGTCTTCTTAGAATTTTTGGATGTGCAGCAGCTTACATGTCTGAAGTTACTTGAAGGCATCATTTTTAAGAAAGCTTACAGTTGAGCCCTGTACCATCCCAAGTCCTCTGTAATTCCTCTTGGACATTTTTGCCATAATTATAAAAGGGTAGTTGAATAAATAGCATCACCATTCTTTGCTGTGGCACAGGTTATAAACTTAAGTGGAGTTTACCGGCAGCATCAAATGTTTCAGCTTTAAAAAATAAAAGTAGGATACAAGTTATATGTTTAGTTCTAGAAAATTTGTGCAATATGTTCATAACGATGGCTGTGGTTGCCACAAAGTGCCTCGTTTACCTTTAAATACTGTTAATGTGTCATGCATGCAGATGGAAGGGGTGGAACTGTGCACTAAAGTGGGGGCTTTCACTGTAGTATTTGGCAGAGTTGCCTTCTACCTGCCAGTTCAAAAGTTCAATCTGTTTTCACATAGAATATATATACTAAAAAATTTCAGTCTGTTAAACAGCCTTACTCTGATTCAGCCTCTTCAGATACTCTTGTGCTGTGCAGCAGTGGCTCCGTGTATAAATGCTATGCACTGAGGATACACAAAAAAATATAATGTGTACAGGATAATGCCTCATACCAATCAGATGTCCATTTGTTATTGTGTTTGTTAACAACCCTTTATCTTAGTGTTATAAACTCCACTTAAAACTGATTAAAGTCTCATTCTTGTCATTGTGTGGGTGTTTTATTAAATGAGAGTATTTATAATTTAAATTGCTGGAATATTTTGAAAATTTTTTAAATGGACAGTCAATTATGATTAAGAAGTTTCTGGCCGGGCATGGTGGTGCATGCCTGTAATCCCAGCCCTTGGGGAGGCTGAGGCAGGAGGATCAACACAGGTTCGAGGCCATCCTGAGCTGCAAAGTGAGACCCTGTCTCAAAAACAAAACAAAACAAAAAATTTTTGTAAATTTTCTTTTTTATTTTTTCCCCTTTGTACTGTCCTTCAGAGCCTATTAAAAAGCATGGCATTTGTGAGCTTGGGATAGAGTTTCTGTCTATTAGGGCAGAGGAGCACTTTTTGAGCCTTAGTTACCACTTTATAAGTTGTTCCAGGCACATGAAATAGCATTCTAATCTTGAAAAAGTTCAAAGTTCTTGGAAAATAGTGCATAATTCTTTGTTTTTATTACATTAGGTGTTTGAAGATAACTCCCCAGGATGGATTTGATACTTCAGATCTCAATTTTGTGGCTTTTCCTTGTTTTATAACTTTATACTCTGCCATCAACATATCAGCAGCTTCATTTACTTATCATAACTTACTCCATGTAAAAATTGGTATTCCAGAATAGTCTAAAGGACTTTGCATACTTGAATTTAATATTGCTATTTTAATATTCTTAAAAGCTTAAAGACTAGGCATATACTTTGAACAAAACAGTAAGATAAGTGAAAATGTAGCTTGTTCAAATGTAAGTGGGATTTTAATGTTTTTTCAAGTTTACAGGTTCTCTGTCACTTTTTAAAAGTATATGTGAATAATGTGTAATAATGTAAAGTGCAAAGTGTGTATGTATTCACACATTATAGAATTCTTGGGTAATGAGTACGGATGAAAAATACTAGAGTCTAAAGGTATTTTGACTTATAAGAAAATATGTTGGTGATGTTTGAAAAATAGGAATTTACTGGCATTTTGTTTTTATATCATGTCCTCATTACACTGTAATTTGATCTGGCTTGGTTCAGTGAATGCCATCACCATTTCCATTGAAAATTTAAAAATCACCAGTGTTTAACATGCAGGCTTCCAAAGGCTTACGAAAAATCAAGACCCTTAAATCTAGTTAATTTACTCCTAATGTGAAACTTTCACATATTTTTGTTAGATAATTGACAATACATCTAAAACTTAGTCTTAAATTACTTATGTGTAACTTAATTAGCAGTGCTGTTGCTAATGCTCAATGGAAACAATATTTAGTTGAAACTGGTGTTAGGGACAATGCTTAAAAACTAGCAAACATAATGGAGAAAGGATTTAAGGGATGAAATGTTAAGAGAATTATTTTCCTATAGAATTTTATAGCTACAGGAAGCCTAGTAAGTTCCTTATCAGTTTTTAGTATTAAAGTATTTTTTATGGCTGTTTTTCCATCTTTCAAGAGATCTTCCTTATATCAGAATATTAGTGGGTAGCCACTCTCACAAGTTCATGTTGGTTGGTAGCTTTAAACATTTATAATGTGAAGACAGAAAAGGACAAAATAATTTCACTGATGCTACGTAGTAGTACACTTTGATTCCTAAGTTGGCTATTTTGGGACTACTTTCCCTAATAAAATAATCACTCCTAATTCCACCACCTAGAGACACAGCCATTATTCAATATACTTTAGTGACTATACAATCATTTTTGTTTATGTATATATTTTCTTCTTGAAAAATGAAACTTATACTGTGCATATTCCCAAAGCCTTTTAACTTAGTTATTTCCATCATGGATTTGTAGAATGTTTCATTGCCTCAATAAGTGGACACTGATTTGGTTACTTTCTAATGCTACAGATGCAGTTTAGCAGGTAGCGAGAGCCCTTTCTAATTCTGTGGGTCAATCATGAATGTTTAAATATTGTTGGCATTAGGATGATATGTCTAAAACAATTACATTTATTTAGCATAGGCAAGCTTAACATTGTGGTTATTTCTCTTCGAGAACCATTTTAAACAAGCAGAATGTGTGAAACACTATATCAGTAGTTAACTTCATCACCTTGCTATTCCCCTTATACATTCAGGTGGCAAAAAAAGATGAACTTTTCAGTTTTTACTGTTCCCAAACAGTTGCTTAATTTAGAGCAAATTAGTTGAACAATTATCATCCTCTCCCTTCCTAACTCCCAAAAAGCAAAAAGCTACTGCTGATTTATTCCTCAGCTCTCTTTAAATTTGTGTTCACATGATTTTCATCACTTCAAAAACTTCAACATTTCATGAATGGCTCATTCTTAAGCTCTGAAATCATATTTAGTATCACGTTGGGCTAATAAAGCGTACAACTCTGAAAGTCATTTAAGAATTTTGGTGAAAAAACATTTAGCTAAGAGCAGTGTATAACTTACAAACCAATGTGTTAGTATTTTTAAAACTTTTACATATATAGGAGAAGTTAACTGCTGTGTTTGAGCATTACCACATTTTAAAATAAAGCTGCATATTTTTAAATGAAGTGTTTAACAAGGATTTATATTTTTCATTTTTTAAAGTTAAAAATAATTTATGTCTTTTGTGTTGCATGTGGATTATCATCTGTTCTTATAATGGTTAGAGATTCTGTTTGTGTGGAATGGAGTAAGGCTTGTAGTCATGGCTGTAGTGTTTCAGTTTGCCAAATATGTTTACTGCAGTGAAATTCTTGATGTTTAGATGTGGATTACTGTAGCCTGTCACTTTTGGCTATATTTATGTGCGCCTGTAGGGTTTTCTGCCAACTCTGTACAGTTGTCCAAATGATATCTCATGTTTACAAATGCCCTTTCAGTATCTAATTTCTGTTTCCATTAAATTGCCCTCCTGCCCTAATGAGCAGTTTGCAAGTATGTGCATGTGTGTTTGTGTGTGTGTATTTGTGGGGTGTGTATGGGCGAATTAGATTTTTAAGAGTGCTAGACTCCAACTTTAGAGATTAAATAGTTTGATTCAGGCAAACATTTTTCACTGGAATTTTGCAGTTCATTGTAATTAAAATGTTAACCCTGGATGACTTTTGACATATCATAATGAATCTTGGATATTAATGAATTTGTTAGTAGCATCTTGGTATGTGCATAAATGAGTTATTTTCAAAGTTGTGCATTAAACCAAAGTTGGAGTTTTGGAAATGTTTATATCAAGTTCCATTTGGCTACTGATGGACATAAGAATAGAAATGCCTTCCTATGGAGAGTATTTTTCCTTTGAAAAATTAAAAAGGTTAATTATTTTGACTATTTGTTTTTTAGCTTTTTATTCATCCAACAAATACTTATCAGATCTCTGCTATATATAACAGGTGTTTGGAATACATTAGTCAGCAAAATAAGACACACCCTGTCCTTGCCCTTGAAGAGTTTACCCTCTAGTAGAGGAAACAGACTTTACTAAAATAATTATAAGCTGTGATACATGCTATTAAATGTGAGATGCACATGATACAGTACAGATCAGCAAACATTCCATATACTCCCCAGGGTTCCCAGTCCCTTGGAATTAGATGTGGCCCATGAAACTAGTGTATTCCAATGAAATAACCGTGAAAGTGATGTAACACTCCAAGTAAGGCAATGAGAAAAAAATCACCTGTACTATCCAGGTTGTTACCACAGCTTAGCTTATTTTGATTAAGGCGGTGCTTTGGAAAAATCAGGTTTCTTGAGCAAAAAAGAGGCAGTTAATGAAGCAGCTGGGTGTGATGGCTCATGCCTATAAGCCCAGCCACTTGCAAAGTTAAGTAAGCTGTCTCTGGCCTGGAATTTGTGTCTCTCTTGCTTCTACTTCCCAAGTCCCAGGGATTATAAACATGTGCCACTGCATCTGGTTGGAACTTTTTTCTCTTTTAATTATTAACTTTAGCATAGATCTTAAGCAGTTTTCAAGACCTTTTGGGGGCAATTTGCTTTTGTTTTTTTGTGCTTTTGTTTTTGTTTTTCTGACATTTCACTTTGTTTTAGAAAAGACAGGTAGCTGAATGGGTTCCCCCGTGTGAGAAACACTGCCATATAAATTTAGAAAAAAAAAAAAAAGATTATATATTCTTTGGTCTTAGCTAAAGGGTTAAAATTTACATAGTGTGTCTCCTGAACCTGCACCTTTGGACTTTGAAAGTATATTCCAATAGCATTATGAGTTGCTTCCTTAAACATTAATAAGTATGCCCCGAACCTGATTTTCAGGGAAATTAGCTGTGCATTTACTCTTCTTGAAAAACTTGAAAGTGAAGATAATTCAGTTAGTTATGTGTTCCTATTTTAATAGTATATATAGTTCAATATGACCTATGTTGTGAAACTTAGCAAAATTATAATCTAGAAATACTCTCTTGAGTATATCAGTACCTGAGTAATACAATTTCAAGTAATACAATTAAGTGACATAAAACACATTGTGCCATGTGGAAGAACTATTAACAAATTAGTTGTGTTTATACTTCTCTTTTTAATTATAATCATAGTTTTGAAATGAGATCTCAAATTTCTAGTCCTTATTATCTACAAGAAAGAGTAAAGTCTTTAAAATTCATAAATGCATATGAAAATTTCAGTTTTATTTAATATTTCCACGAAAATGTTGGCAGGAAAGCCCAATATTTTACATGATTATCTTTAACAAGGGAGTCACATAGAGTTCTTTAATTAGCTAATATATTGTTTACTATGTGTAGGCGTCATAAATCACATCAAAATGCCTGGGCTTTTTAGGATTATAAGTATTGTATATTAGTTGAATGTTGCTAAGTAAAATTTCCCAGTGCCAGGTTCAGCAGACACTATTAAATGCATTTAACTGTCCTTGAATAAGACTGGAGTTATTGTTTCTATTTTTAAAAATCCAATAAGATTAAAACAAAGTGTCACAACATGATTTATTGAGGTAAAATCTTGACTAGGAGGCACTTGAAGGTTTCAAATAACTTGATTGAAACTCCAAAATATTAAACACAATTCTGCCTCAGAAATCCTGAAGACTCATATTTAAAATTCATTGGAATTACGTGAAAAGTCAGCTCACTTACCTGGAAATCAAAATAAGAGAACGCAGGGAAAAAAAGGAGGTGGAGTAAGAAGAAAAGAGGAAGAAAGGAAGCCTGGAAAGAGCTCAGACTAATTCTTACTGGAGGGCAGCTAGATTAACAAGAAAATAATAAGTACTCTATCATGTGAGCCTGTAGTATGTGCCAAACACACATGCATTACCCTCCCTTCGAAGTAGATGATTTTATCTCATTAATAAAAACTGAAAGTCCAAATATTTAAATTACTCAGGTCTCATAACAAGAAAGTAAGGAGCTGAATTTAAACCCAGGGCAGTCTGTTATTCCTTCCATACTATGCATACTGCCTCTTGCACAGAATCATATTTACAAAGCAAACAAAAACCAAAAGCCTGATATAACTCATAGGCCATGCAATATTCTTTATTACTGACAGAAGAAAAGCAAATTTTAGTGCAAGGTATAAATCTTGCAAAATGAACATTGAAGAAAAATACTTAATTGTTCAAGCTACAGAAGAGAAAAAGTATACATCTTGCAAAGTTCTTGACAGGTAAGATGGTAAGATATTGGCACATATTTTTACATCAAAACTCCTTGATTTGTTAATATGGTTTGAAATCCATTAAATAAATTTCTAATTTCATTTTGCTTGAAGTAGAGTATTCATACTGTTTAAAATGATTGATTCTCAGTTAAGCATGCAATCCAACAAATCCGTGTTTTGTGTCTATGATGCCAAATTAGAATTACAGTAATATAGGAGAAGAGCTCATAGATTTTATACGGAGGGAAAAACAAGTACAGTGGCTTGATGTAGGAACAAACTTGGCCATTTAGAAAACTGTAAGAAGATAAAGGCAGAGCAGTGTAAATGATGAAAGACTGACAAAAGATAAATTTTGGAGAAGTAGGCAGAGGAACTAATGGTTTCAGCCAAGGCAGAATAAAACTCTTGAAACCTATCTCTCCTGATGACAACTAAAAATCTTTGTACCAAATACCAAAGTAACTACCTACACATCCCGAAAAGTAAGCAAAAGCAGGCTGATTGTGAAAGAGAGTCAAAACTGAGAAAAGCAAACTAGAGGGGATGTTTCCTGTTTTTATATCTTTTCTCTTAGCTTCGCCCCAAGGGTGGGCGCCTGTGGTGCAGTAGCCCAGTGAACAGGGAACACAGAGAAATCCAACTTTCTGGTCAGATAGCCAGAAAAGTCTCTTCTACAAAGGCAAGAGGGCATGGGGGCTGGAGGTGGGGGGATTGAGGGAAATCCTGAAGAGAGCTGGGAAGGGGGATCTTCTATATTCCAACCACTACAAGTACTAGGCTCACCCTCAAGCTGGCATGCAAAGGACAGACTCAAAGGCACCTATTAAGGGCTTCAAAAAACTCAGATCAGAACTACCTACTACTCACAGGCACAACTCTCAATCCAAGCCCAACAGTTGGTTGCCTGAATCAATCAGTAAAAGTTTCTAGAGCAGTCTAACAGAACCCACAGTGTATACAACACACTATCCAACATTACTTAACTAAGAGATCCAGGAGAATGTGACCAATTCTCAAGGAAAAAAGACAAGAGATGTTAACTGCAGGGTATCGCAGATGTTGGAATTATCAGATGTAAAAACAGCTATTATACTCTGAGATAAAAAATAAACACCATTGAACAGAAAGATATTCTCACCAAAGAAACAAAATTATAAAAAGAACCACATGAAATTTTTACAACTAAAAGTTACACTTATCTGGAGTAAAAACAACACACTAGATTGGCAACAAGAGAATGGAAATGACAAAGAAGAGCCAGCAAACGAAGATAACTGAACAAATATACAATTTTAACGATGGTTTTAAAGTCTTAAAGGTAGATGAGGATTTGAAAAGCAAAATGTATCTGACTGTAATTAGTTATGAGAGCCTTGTTGTTGTTGTTAGGTGCCATGGAGTCGAGTCCGACTCATAGCAACCCTATGTACAGCAGATTGAAACACTTCCTGATCTGCTCGTGTGCCAGGCACACGATCTTATTTATGTTTAAACCCATTTTTGCAGATATTGTGTCAAACAATCTAGTGGAGGGTTTTCCTTTTTTTGCTGACCTGCTACTCTCCCAAATATGATGTCTTTTTCCAGAGATTGGTCTCTCCTGACTACATGTCCGAAATATTTAAGATGCATATATTTGCTTCCAAGAGCACTCTGGTTGCACTTCTTCTAGGACAGATCTGTTGGTTCTTTTGGCAGCCCATGGTATATTCAATAGACGTCTCCAGCACCATAATTCAAAAGCGTTCTTTTCCTGTCTGTCTCCCTTGTTCAAGGTCCAGCTTTCACAACCATATGATGCAACTGAAAATACCATGGCATGAGTCAGTCGCACCCTCGTCTTCAATGTGACATGTTTACTTTTCAATACTCTAAAAAGATCTTTTGCCACAGCTTTTCCTAGAGCAATGTGTCTTTTGATTTCTTGACTGCTGCTTCCATGGGTGTTCATTATAGAGCCACGCAAAGCAAAATCTCAGAAAACCTCAATCTTTTCTCCATTTATTGTGAAGTTGCATACTGACCCAGATGTAAGGATTTTTGTTTTGTTTTTCAGTCGCAGTCCATACTGAAGGCTATGTTTGATTTTGATCAGTAAATGTTTTAAATCCTCTTCATTTTCAGCAAGCAGAGTTGTGTCATCTGCATACCACAGATTGTTAATGAGTCTTCCTCCAATCCTGATGCCATGTTCTTCCTCATAAAATCCAGCTTCTTGGATTATTTGCTCAGCATATGAATCGAAGAGATATGGTGAAAGTATACAGCCCTGCCATACACCTTTCTTAACTTTAAACCGGGAAGTGTTTCCTTGTTCTATTTGAACAACTGCCTCCTGGCTCGTGTACAGATTCCTTATGGAGGTCCTTGTTGTTGTTGTTGTTGTTAGGTGCTGTCAAGTTGGTATCCACCTCGTGGTGACCCTACGTACAACAGGTGAAACACTATTGTCAGTGCTTCTCTGCTGTTCATAGGGTTTTCAATGGTGGATTGGTTTTTGGGAGTGGGTTGCCAAGTCTGTCTCCTAAGCCTACAGCACCTGGTGTTCCCAGGGAATCTCCTATGGCCACAGGCATATGGAGATCCTTAGTAAGATACTAATCCCAGTACTTTATGTGGCTTCCACAGATACACATGAAGAAGTTCCTGCTGTTTGTCAATTATATTGAATAAAGAATTAGCATTATCACAGGTTTAACCATGATTATAATGAGAATTTTCTGTTAACAGTGTCATATAGGCTTAAAGCATTAATGCATGTTTCAAATGTTCTGTCCATGATTTACAATGTCCAAGGTGATATATGCATAGACTAATGTTTTCTGATTGGGTCCACTACATCATATACCTGCAATGGAAGCAATTTGGAAACATTAACAGTTAATCCTCAGAGGTAGTACTTGGTAGTTGCTTTGCTCACCTGTTCATGTTAACTCTTTGCTATAGCCTTGGCAATAAGACCTTTTTCCAAATGTGATTTTTTTACAGAAATGTCACACAAAAAATGACCAATCATATAGGTACAATACATGCTTTGCAGTAGAAAAACATTACTATAGAAAAAATGCATTGTTAATGCTACTTGTACTGAGTCAACATGTTATGAAAAAACATTAAGGTGAGTCTGGAGGAAAACTGAGCTGATATTATGTTTGGAGACGGATTCCTGATAAAGAGAATTTCAAGGCTTTATAATACTTCCCATTGTTATATTAGAGTCATATTACCCTTAAAAGGTAGTATAAATTCTTGTAATGGCAGTGATAATTTTTGATTTAAGTACTTAACGACTGTTGTACTTAATTCTCATAAGGTAGGAAGCACAATTCTACCCATTTTATACATGAGGAGCTAAGGAATAGAAAGTTTCAATATGTTGAATACAATAGACCTAGTAAGTGATAGAGTCAGGATGTAAATCCTGGTATTACAATTTGAATCATGAATATCCGTAAAGGCCTGTGAATTGAAAGCTTGGTCCCTATCTTGTGGAGCTATTAGGAGGTGATGGAACTTTTAGTAGGTGGGATCTAGTGGAAGGAAGTTAGGTTGCTGGTGGCATGCCCTCTAAGCAAATTTTGGCACACTGCCCCTCTCTCCCTTTCTCTCTCTCTCTCCCTCTCTCTTCTCTCTCTCTCCTTCCCATTGGCCACGTAATGTGCATTCCTCCTCTAGCAGGTGCTTCTGCCATGATATACTGTGCTGCCACTGGCCCAAAGCAATAAGGCCAAGCAACCATGGACTGAAACCCCCAAAATTATGAGCTAAAGTAGACTTTCCTCCCTTTAAGTTTACTATCTCAGGTATTTTTGTCATAGTAATAAGCTAACCCAGCAGCTCAATTTAATTGCCATGCCTGGGCCATTAGTGTTATACGTGTTAATTCCTATAAAAATTGAGATATTTCATTTTTCTAAAGAGCACAGTTCAAACTAAAATGGGCAGAACAGTGGTGTAAGTAGGGGTTCTCAAGCCCCCTCTCAGGTTTCAGGGCTCCTTTACACTCTGAAAATGTATTGAAAGCCTCAAAAGGCTTTTGTTATTGGTATTTACCTTATTTGAAACTAAAATACATTATTTTTTATCTGACAAATATTAATTTAAAACGATAGCACATTCATCACCTGTTAACATAAATGTTGCATTTTAATAAAATAAAATAAAGTTTTCTAAAGCAAAAATTTTATCGGTGTTTTTCTTTAGGATATTTTTTCATATCTTTTGAATGCTTGGCTTAATAGAAAGCAGTTGGATTTCCATATATGCTTCTGCATCTGATGTATTATGTTGTTTTGATTGTGATACATAAAGAAAATATGATCTCACACAAATATATAGTTTAAAAAGATATTTTAAAAGCCTTTTTAGATAATTTAGATAATTGCAGACAACTTTATTTGATACTATCAATTAGTCAAGTTGTAGTTTCTTATAAATTAGTTGCAATGTGGAATTGGAAACCCTCAACAAACTTGTTGTACTGTTTCATTATCTTGTTTTTTGAATACATCTGTACTCATTCCTGATTTTATGACATCATCTAGGGATTATGTGTGGGAAAAATGGTTTTCTGAGTCTTGCAGATGTTCCCAATGTTGACCCATTTCATTATAGAATGAAAAAAAATTTTTTTCTCTTGTTAATATAACCAATGAGCTTTCCAGAAAAGCCTTTAAATACTGGGAATGTATCAAGTTCAAGTTTACAGTGACAGGTACAAGATTTAAAACGTATTAATTATTAAAATTTTCAATGTTATCGCTGATAGCAAATATAATTGGTTGTTTTCCTGAAAGGGTCTTCGTGCCCCACAGGGGCCTGGGCCACACTTTGAGGATGATTGGCATAAGAGTTTTGATTAAGAAGAAACAAGAGAATATTTTCCTAAAGACCCAAGAAAATTAATTTTTAGGATGCTGAGGAATTTGAAAATAAAGTCTCAAATCATTAGCAACAATCTCTGGTAAGTTAAGGGAAATAGGAGAGAGTTCAGATACACAGAAATGAGAAAAAATTGCCTTAGAGATCTTCAGAATGATGGATTCTGGGTAACACAGGCCAGTATATTTAACTCCGATTCTAAAATAAAGACTTTAATAAATTTGATAGCAGGTAGTTTAAAAAAATTAGAAAAGAGTTTAGTGATTATCAGATGTCACAACAACAGCAACAACCAGATGTTTGTGAAGTCTATGTAGGTCATCTTAAAATCATCTCTAATTTTATTTTTCCTTTATGATCATCTGGCACAATGCTTTACATGATGTACATTGTTAACATTAATATAAGACAATTGAAGAATAATTTTATATAGCGTATTGCTTATACAAATTGCACACAACTTATTTGATTAAGAATCATTATTATAGTGTACCTGCCATATACAAAATACTGGCAGGCAAAGAGCAGGCCTGAGAGACACATATTAGGAAAACTACTGGAATTTCCCTTAATAATAGAAGCCCAAGGGTATTTTCAAGTGTCATACAATATTTGAAGTCTATCTTGTAAGAGAAAGTAGCATTGCATTATGGGAAAAGCACAGTTGGGGAAGTTTAGAATGCTTCAGTGCTCATCTGGTTTTGCCATCAAATTAATGGATACCTTGGGCAAGAAACTTCACATTTACATCTACATTTTGTTTCTGTAATGTTAAGAAGGCTAGATAAGATCATCTTTAATGCCCCTGAAAATGATAGAGTTTTACTCTCAGTCCAAGGAACACAAATAGAATTTACGAGTGGAATTTTGGAGACACTAAAAATTCATATTTTGTTTGCTTCACAAAGAGCAACTTTCTGGCTCTTTTTCTGTCTTATATGGTAGCCACTAGCCATGTATCAATTTGGAGCCCTTGAAAGATAACTAGCACAGCTGGGCACTGTGGCACAGCCTGTAATCCCAGCAACTCTGGGGGTTAAGGAAAGAGGATTGCAAGTTTGAGACCAGAGGCATCCTGTCAACTTAGCAAAACCCTGTCTTAAAATAAAAACAAAATTTTTAAAGGGGCTGGGAGTGCAGCTCAGTGGATTCAACTACCCAGTACTGAAAAAAAAAAACAAATAAATAAAATTATTAAATTAAAAAGAAAGAACAGTGACTAGTCTGAAGACAGTTTTGCTATAAGTATAAATTACACGCTAAATTTTGAAACTTGATATAAAAAGTAGAATGAAAAAACTCATCAATGGTTTTGTATTGATTACATGTTGAAATTGTATTTTGGCTATGTTGTGTTAAATTAATATTTTAAAAAATTAATTTCACTTGATTCTTCTAACTTTTAAAAATGTATAGCTACTGAAAAATTTAAAATGACAATTATAGCTTGCATTATAGTTCTCTTGGATGGGCTATTCTAGCTAGTAGAGTTTCTAACAAAAGAATAAATAAGTTGAAGAGGAATCTAATTTTACTTTTAATTTTACCTTTTCAGGTAAGTAGGCAGAACCTGAGTCTCTGTTCTGATGAGAACTTCACAACAGACTGTGTGCATTTGGTCTATATTTGTGTTCTCAGTGTGCCCACAGACGAGTACTAGCACCCCACCAGCGCTACTCTCAGGACCTTTCCAGGTGCTTATGTGGTAGAGGACCAAGAGGGACGCTGGTATAGGAAATAGAAAGTTCTATCTCCTCCCTTTATTTGCAACAGAGAACTGATCCTTATATATAATTGAATGAAGGATTGAGTCTACAGAAATGTATGTCTATATTTCAGGTAAGTGGATGAGAGTTTAGGGCTCTGGCTTTGGACTAGGTCTGGCCACCAGTTTGATTCTCAGTGCTACTACTTACTAGTTGTGTGGTTTTCTTTACTGTTTCTTACTTCCTTCATCTCTAAAGTATGATGTTTACATGTATGATTTTGAATACAGTGCTGTAAATTTCCCTAGAAACCTGGTTTGCTACTAAATGTATTTGGCAATGTTATTGTGTAAATCACATATTGTGAGACAAAATTTCACATAGTAACACAAAACCCTCAATAGACTGTCTCACCTTGAAACAGGTTATAAAATATGTTCTCACTTCCTTTTCTTCTACCACCACCTATGCAGCATGTTTCTGAGGTGACTCTATAATTCTTGTGATTAAAATAGATTTGTACACTGCCTGGACATTTGGCAACTTAGTCTTGTGGTAGGAGAGCCATTTGTGGAGAACCAGAAACTTCATATTCAGTAAAGACCTGTTAGGTGCAAACTGATTGAAAGTGATATCTCTATTTCTGCCTTTCCCATCCAAACATGACCCCAACCATCTGGCAGCATGGAGAAGGGGAACATTTATACTGTATACCTGATATCCCACTCTCAGGATTCTAAAACTCGGGTCTGGATGGTGAGTGAGTAGCAATTACTTTTATAAACCAGCATTACTTGGCATCCTATCATACACCTCTGGCCAGCCCTCTCTTATTTCTAGACACCCCCTCCCACCCTGCCTTGAGACATGTCTTGCTGTGCAGCCCTGGCTAGCCTTGAACTTGCTATGTAGCCCACACTGACTTCAGACTTGCAATTCTCCTGCCTCAGCCTCCTGAGTGCTGGGATTGCAGGTGTATGACACCATGCCCAGCTTCATTCTCAGACTTCCGATGTTTGGATTACTCCATACCTCCCACCTCCTCCATTCATTCTCTTGTTCACTTGCTCTCTTGCTGTCTCAGTCTCTCTCCCTCTCTTTAGCTCTCACTTTCTCTTTCTCACTTTCATTCTCTCTCTCTCTCCTGGAATCTACTCTTCCTTTCTACTGATAACAAGGCTATCATACTGTGTTCCTGTATTTACGTCTATCATTAACCAGCCTTGCCTCTTCCTCAACCTGCTTCTCTGTGATTTTAGAGGAAAAAGTCATTTCCTTTCTTATTTAAGGCTAACTTTACTACTATGTTTTTGTTCCTTTCTTTTCCAGGACAAAGATCATGCTTTATTGGATTACCTCTTCCTTATTTTTAACATTCAACTATCTTTTGGATCATTTCCTTGGAGTCTATAAATATTCTTAAATCTCTTTTTTAATAAAAGAAGAAAATAGAGTCTTCTCTATCTTGACTCTACTCAGCTATTTCTCTCTCTCTCTCTCTCTCTCTCTCTCTTTCTCTCTTTTTCTTTTAAATCAAGCCTCTTACTTGGTGCTGGGGAAACTGGACATCCACATGTACAAGAATGAAACTAGATCCCTACCTCTCACCCTACACAAAAACCAACCCAAAATGGAGGAAATATCTTAATGTAAAACGAAAAATCTTGAAACTACTAGAGGAAAACATAAGGAAAGCATTTCAAGATATAGGGATAGGCAAAAACTTTCTTAAAATGACTTCAATATCCCAGGAAATAGTAGCAAGAATTGGCAAATGAGATTGCATGAAATTAAAAAGCTTCTGCACAGCAAGGGAAATAATCAGTAGAGAGGAAATCTACAGAATGAGAGAGAAATAGCTAATAAATACATGAGAAATGTTCAGCATCCTTAGCTATTAGGAAAATGCAAATCAAAACCACACTGAGATTCCATCTCACTTTAGTCAGAATTGCTAGTATCAACAAAACAACAAATGCTGGAGAAGATCAGGTAGGGAAAGGAACCCTATTCACTGCTGATGGGAATGTAAATTAGTATAGCTATCATGGAAATAAGTATGGATGTTCCTCAAAAAACTGAAACTAGAACAATCATATGATCCAGCTATACCACTCCTGGGTATATATCCAAAGGGACCTACATCAACATATCGTAGAGACACCTGCCCTCTTCATATTCATTGCAGCACTGTTCACAGTAACCAAGGTATGGAATCAGTCAACAGATGAATGGGTTAAAAACAAAGCAGTGCTTATATACAATGAAATTTTACTCAAGCATAAAGAAGAATGAAATTATGTCATTTGCGGGACAATGGATAGAACTGGAGATCATCATTTTAAGTGAAATAGGCCAGACTCAGAATGACAAATACCATGTGTTGTTTCTCACATGCAGAACCCAGATCGTGCTTGTATGCTCTGCAAGTGCTAGACCACTGAGCTGCACTCTCAGCTCATTTTTTACTTTTTGAGACAGGGTCTCACTAAGTTATGCAGACTGCCTCTGGTCTCGAACTTGTGATCCTCTTGCCTCTGCCTCCTGAGTGTCTGGGATTACAGGTGTGCGCCACTGCACCTGGCTAATAGAAGCCTTTTGTAGGTTGTGCTTTTCTTGAAAATCAGGTCTATTTTTAATATACTTCATGTTAATACTTTCTAAAGAAATATTTAGACATCAGTTAAGCACATTTAGGAGAATCAAGAAAACTTGTCAGTTGCTACAGACTTCTGGGAAAGATGGTAGTTTATGTATAAGTTTTTGAAGTTTTTCACAGAATTGGAAATGGCCAAGAGACATTAAAAAACAAAGAAACCAACTAACTTGTTTTGAAACTAAGGAATAGGGCCAACCACATTTTACAAAATTCAAAGAATTTCTGTTAGTTTGGTTGCAATGGGACCAGACTGAAGTGACAAGAGAAGAAAAGAAATCCTAGAAACCTACTGGAATCCCTAAATTTCAAGAAAGAAGAATTAAGAGTGAAGGTGAGAGATGTGGCTACAATAAGGGAATAATACATATCTTACAGCAAAAAAAATCAGTTTCACATTAAGGCAGATAAGGTCTTTGCCAAGCTAGTGGAGTCTCAGTGCCCATTTTCCCATCAAGAGGTTGGGAAACTGTTCTGAATGGAGGGCATACCAAAAGTGGCTATTGAGCAAAATAGCAAATTTGAATGAAAAGCTGCATTCCTATGGCAGCAAATGGGAAGTCAAATAATGAAGATGGATTCCCCCACATCCACCAGATCCCAGGTATATCTGATCTCAGTTCTCTCCACATTTTTAGACTTGCCTTAGAAGGTTATAAGAACACACATTGAGTGCTGCCTAGGATCAGAGAGGAGACTCAAGGTCAATTTATGCATGTTTTCTTGGGTAAATATCTCTTCTCATCTTTACCTTCATATTTAAAAATAATACATTAATACTCTTTCTTAATCTTAGATATGATATTGACTTTCTATTTTGGTAGATATCATCTTGTCTCCTAACCCCAATTCTTCCCCTTTTGCAATCCTCTGGTAGAGTTATGTCACCATTTTTACTAAAATCACTATTAACTGTTTTCATCACAGGGCTAAATAAATATTGGTTTTTGCTTTGCCTAATGTCCTGCTTCCTTTCTTATATAACTTTTTGCTTCTTCAGTAGTTACTAATTGCCTCATTTATTTTTTGTTTGTTCATTTCCTCATACCTTGAACCCTTTGCTAATTTCTCTCCCTCTTTTCAGTGTAATGTTTTTTATGGTCAAATCTGACAGGAACCTATCTATTCCATTTATTTTCCTGGGACTATTTCTTTGATCTTCATAGGTTGTCTCACTAGGATTGCTATCCTGCTGTCCTCCTGGGAATTTCCTTTGCTTTTCTCTTGTGTTAGAGTCCCAATTTTCTGACAACTGTATACTCTGCTCCTATTATTGCTTGTTCCTTCCTTCCTTCCTTCCTTCTTTCTTTCTTTCCTTCCTTCTTGAGACAGAATCTTGCTATGTAGCCCAGGTTGGCCTCAAACTCACTATGTAGCCCCAGTTGGCCTCAAACTCCTGATCCTCTTGCCTCAGCCTCCCAAGTGCTAGGATTACAAGTGTGCATTACCACTCCCAGCTGTCTTCCTATTTGTTGATTTAATCCCTCTTTCAGTGATGCTCATAATTCTGGAGCTTCCTGAAAGAAAATAGAAAGTGAATTAAAAAAAAACCATTTTGCATGTCTGAAAAGATATTATTTTCTACTTGTATGTCTGCTTAAGAATTTTAGTTAGAGCTGGGTGTGGTGGTGCATGCCT
This sequence comes from Pedetes capensis, assembly GCA_007922755.1. Classification (NCBI taxonomy): domain Eukaryota; kingdom Metazoa; phylum Chordata; class Mammalia; order Rodentia; family Pedetidae; genus Pedetes; species Pedetes capensis. Next base: position 111,950 of record VMDO01002436.1, read on the forward strand.
ATAATCGGCTCGGGAGGTGGAGGCAGGAGGATCGCAAGTTTGAGACCAGAGGCAGTCTGCGTAACTTAGCGAGACCCTGTCTCAAAAAATAAAAAAATAAAAATTAAAAAACGGGCTGAGGGTGCAGCTCAGTGGTCCTGCACTTGCAAATCATGCAAGCTCAAGGCCCTGGGTTCAACCCCCAGTACCGCAAAAAAAAAAAAAAAAAAAAAAAAAAAAAAAAAAAAAAAAAAAAAAAAAAAAAAAGAAAAGAAAAAGAGAGAATTTTAGTTAGGTATTGACTTCGAGGTAGCAACATTTATACCCCCACAACTTGAAAGATTTATTCAATTTTTATTCTTTAAATTTATTTAGAAAACACTAAGTACCAAGTACTAGGTGCCAGACACTGTCTGAAAACTCATCTAATCTGTATAACCACATGCTGAGGTAGGAACCATAATTAATGTCATTTTCCCATGAGGAATTAAGTGTGCAAGGCCATGTCACTAGGAGAGAATAGAGTCAAAGATCACCCTCAGGCACCCCGTTCCCAACCTTTACACCATTCTGCTGCCTCTGATGTGATTATTGTGAAGTCAATAGCATTTGGATGTCTGTTTTCCTTATGGGACTTTTTTCTTTCTCCTCTCTGAAAGCTTTTAGGCTCTTCTTTTTATTTTTGGCAACCTAAAATTTCATGGTCATGTGTTTTAAATGCACTTGTGTAGTACTAGGTCTTTTAAATTTATACTTTCATGTCCTTTAATCCTGGGAATCAATATTCTATATGTATTTGTATGGTGCATGTGTGTGTATAAAATAATTTCCCACCATTTTCTCCATAGTCCTTTTCTGGAATTCCTCTCCTGTATTAATACTTTAAATTTGTTTGTTTATGTATGCATTTATTTATTTAGAGACAGTGTTTCACTGTGCAACCCAGGCTGTCCTCAAACTCCTAATCCTCCTGCCTCAGCCTCTTGAGTGCTGGGATTATAGGCATGTGGTTCCATACCTGGATGATCTTTAGTTTTAAAAACTTTCTCTCCTTATTCTACTTTCTAGGAGGATTTTCCTGATTTTATCTTCTAATCCTTCTATTGATTTTTTAAAGATCTTTTAGTTATGCTTTCGCTTCCAGGATCTCATCTTGTTGTTTGATTTTTTTTTTCTTTTCTTTCCTTTTTTTCTTTTCTTTCTTTCTTTTTCTTTTTCTTCTTTTATTTGTTTATTTTTTTTGTGCTGGGGATTGAACCCAGGGTATCATGCATGCTAGGTAAGTGCTCTATCACTGAGCTACACCCCAATCCTGAATTTTTCTTTTACGGGGCTTCCTGTTGTTGGTTTATAGACACAGTATATTCTCAGTGTTTTCAGAGGAGTGATTATCATTTTTTAAATTTCAAGATTTCTTCTGCTTTTGCACCTTGTATTTATTCTCTTCAAGTTCTTTTTCACAATTTGTTTGGATCAATCTCCTTTTTCACATTAGCAGAAATGTTTGGAAATGCTTGGTTATGCATTCATATTATGAAGCAGGAGATCCCAGGTCCCAAAGCTCCATTTTCAGTTTTACTCCCCCTTTTATAGTACAGACAATTCTACTTTCTGCATCTCTTCAGAGTTTGGCCGAATAAATGGACTATGTGATCATCAGCACCTCTCACTGTATGCATTTCAGTTCCACTTTCTACTGTTCTGATTGTTGTCACTAAGTGCCATGGAGTTGAGTCCGATTCATAGCAACCCTATGTATAACTAGAAGAAGCACTACCCGACACTGTGCCATGCACACAATCTTTCATATGTCTCAGCCCATTATTATGGCCATTGTGTTACTTCTCATTTTACGCTGTGCTACATCAGCAAATGGAGGTCCCAGGGACTTGACTTCATCCCTGTCATTAAGGTCAGCTCTACTAAAGGGCTGGGATTTAGCTCAGGTGGGAGAGTGCCACTCTGCAGTCTCTGAGGTCCTAAGTTTGATTCCCAGCACCACAAAAACGGGAGAAGGATGTGGCAACCCACTCTTGAGGCAATCCTGAAACAATCAGCCATTGAAAACCCTATGAGGGCCGCTACGAGTCGGACACGACTCAATGGCACCTAACAACAACAACAACTACTTTGAGGAGGGAGTTCTTCCCCAGTCGTTTCTTGCATGTCTTCCAGCCTGGGAGGATCCTTTTCCAACACTATGTTTGACAGTGTTTTTCTGCTATTAATAGGGTTTTCAATGGCTAATTGTTTTGGGAGTGGGCTGCAGGGTCCTTCTCCCTAGTCTGTCTTAGTCTGGAAGCTCAGCTGAAACCTATCCACCATGGGTGGCCCTGCTGGTATCTGAGAAACCAGTGGCATAACTGTCAGCATCACAGCAACACTCAAGCCCTCACAGCACAATAGGCCGAGAGGCACATGAGGGACTGTTCTGATAGATCTGTATTAGTATCCCTTCATCTTCCTCTTCCTCTTCACAAATACCTCCTGCATTCATTAATGTTCGAAAGTGTGTTTCTGTTCCCTTTCTCCTTGCTGTTTGGAGGAGATTTCTGAGGAAAAGAGTGCAGAAGCTTTCTGGCATTGCCATTTTCAATGGCAGTCCATCATTCCTTGCAACACCTTCCTTTTTTGGCTTCTGTACCTCCACAGTCTTTAGGTTCTCCTCTCACCTCCTCCCCTACAACCCATCTAAAGTTTGGAGTCCCTCAGGCTATGGTGTCTGTCTCCCTTCTGGCCTTGTTATATAGTTTTACACAAGATCTCCAATTTATTCACCAGACACCGAATACCTTCTGTAACATGATGATCCCCAAGTTCTTGTTTCCATCTCTACCTTTCCTTAGCATCTCAATCTCATCTGTCTTTCACATGCATCTTAAACTCAGTATGTCAAAACTGAATTCTTGATTTTCAGCCCTGAACTTCTTCTTCCTCTAGTCCATTGTATCTCAGTAAATAGCAGGACTATCCATCCAGTTGCTCAAGTCAAAAGTCTGGTAATTTCTTCATTTTATTTAACAAACTCCTCCCCACTGTGTTTAGCCTAATCCATTTAACCCAACATTCTGATTCCCAAATATAACTTGACTCTTTCTGCCTTAATGCAAACTACTCTAGTATCTCATTTGAAGTACTGACATGGCTTCCTAACTTGCCTCTGGCTTTTCCTTTTTCTTTCCACCCATTCTTCAGATGGTAGTCCTACCAAACTTGAAGCATCAGACTATGTCAGTCCCTTTTCCTAAAGGTCTTAGTAACTTTTCATTCATTTCCAAAAGCATCCCAGCTTATCTGAGACAGGAAATTCTCTGGGTTTTGCCACCGTCTTGTCTTTTGCGGAGTTATTAGGATAGAGAGGAGCAAGAGTGTTTCTGGCCCCAGGACTTTTTTGTGTTATTTTTAACCTGTTTCACTGTTTCTTGTTTTCTTCCCATGGATTGCTCATCTTTGTCTTTAGACTCTCAACTTAAATGCCGCTTCTCAAGAGGCCTATTGCATCACCAGTTTAAAGGAGGTCACCCAAAGTAGTCTCTCTCTTGCTGGACCCCCTTCTTTTCCTTCAGGAACTTTCCCCAGTTCATATTGGATATGTGTTTGCTTACTTGTTTAAAGATCTTTCTAGATGAAAAAACAACCTACTATTAAGATCTTTTTGTTTTCACCTTTATCTTTCCAGGACCTGCTCATGTGAAAATCCTCAGTAAATATATTTTAAAATTAAACTAATGGTATAAAAAATAAGTAAATAGCAATGAAATAAAGAAAAACAAAAACCAGATATATGAAAAAAGTTTGCTACATAAAACTAGGTGATATTTTAGCATCTTAAAAACCAAAAGAGGAGCATAGTTCAGGAAGGATAGTTAAGTTTTAGAGTGCATTTACTTAGCATTTTCAGGATCCTTTAAAGAAACCATGAGGCTTTTTAAAAAGAGAGAAAAGATGGCATGGTAAGATAGCAAAATGAGAATAAAAGCAAAATGTAAGACTAAAATGTAAGGGAACCAGTAAGACCATAATAGACATGATGACCTAGAAACAATAATAAGCAGAATTAATGCAGCAGAGAATCAGATCAGTTCAGTGAAAGATGAGTGGACAAAGCTCTTTCAGAACAGAGGGAAGGACAAGGAGATTAGAGAATGAGAAGGAACATAGTAGATACAGGAGACAAATAAGAATGGCATAATCTGTGGGTAACTGTTGACACCAAGAGGCAAGAACAAATGGAGCAAAAATGTTTCTGAAAAAAAGAATGATCCAGATATACTGCACATGGTATAAAATTAATAACAGAATTACCAACAGCTAGAAATAGCTTGGTGATTTTCTTGAACTTAAAGTTTTATAGGATTACTTATACTTTGCCTAGAAAACTCTTTCTCATCATTACAATGTAAGCTTCAATGAGGGCAGGGGCTGTGTCTCTCTACTATTTTCAAAAATGCCCTCTGTACATCTTAAAAATTTTTTTAAATTAGTATTTTAATTATGCGTACTGCTGGGATACAGAGGGATATTTCAGTGTTTACACTTCCATATCCTTAAACATTTTACAGAAATCAGTAGGGGAAAAAAAAGGAAAATTTTGTTTAACATGTAAGGTCAGTTGTAAATGTCACTTGTAAATTGTCAATTGTAAATTAAATTATGAGTTATAGCATGATTTTTATTTAGATTTTCATAGAGTTGTATCCTGTATTTTCAATTTTTCTCTCCCTTTTCATTCCTTTTTTGTTCCCCTTCCCCTCCCATCTTCCCCCATCTACTCCCTCTCACCCTTCCCCTCCCTGCTCATATTGGGTCAACTTGTATTTTCCAATCTTAGGTGAGTATGATTTTATATATATAATGTATGTGTGTATGTATGTATGTGCATATATACATACACACACACACATATATATACACACATATATAAATGTATATATGTATATATTATATGTATATATTATATATAATGTATATCTACATTACATATACACACACATGTACACACACACACACATATATATAAATGTATATATACATATTTTTTTTCCTTTAAGTAGATCTAGCTGTCACGTATGAGTGAGAACATGCAATATTTCTCTTTTGGGGTCTGGGTTATTTTACTTAAAATGATGACCTCCAGTTCCATCCATTTGGCAGCAAATGACAAAATTCCTCTTTACTGCTGAATAATATTCTACTGTGTGTATATACCACATTTTTAGTCCAATCATCTGTTGGTGGACATCTGGGTTGTTTCCATACTGTTGCAATCATGAAGAGTATGTATTAAACATGGAAGTGCAGATGTCCCTGTGGTATGATGACTTATCTTCCTTTGGGTATATTCCTAGGAGTGGAATAGCTGGATCAAGTGGTAGTTCTATTTTTAGTTTTCTGAGGTACCTCCATCCTGATTTCCATAGTGGCTGAACTAATTTGCAGTCCCACCAGCAATGTAAAAGGATTCCTTTTCCTCTGCATCCTTGCCAGCGTTTGCTGTTGTTTGTTTTCTTGATATAAGCCATTCTTACTGTGATAAGATGGAATTTCAGTATAGTTTTGATTTATATTTCCCTGATGGCTAGGGATATTGAACATTTTCTCATGCGTTTATTGGCCATTTGTATTTCTTCTTTTCAGAACTGTCTGTTGTATTTACAGCATTATTTATTACTTTGATGTTTAATTTCTCCAGATCTTTGTATTTCCTTGGCATTAGTCCTCTATCAGATGTGTAGGATACAAAGATTTTTCTTCTCTTTGGATTCTCCCTTTGCTGTACAAAAGCTGTTTAATTTTATGTAATCCCATTTGTCAATTCTTTGTACCACTTCCTGGTCTATTGGGATCTAGTTAAGGGGGTACTTGCTATGCCTATGTTGCCCTATATTTTCTTTTACTAGTTTTAAGGTTTCCAGTTTTATATTGAGGTTCTGATCCATCTTGAGTTGATATATATATAAGTTGACAGGTACAGGTCGACTTTCATTCTTCTACATATGGGTATTCAATTTTCCCAGCACCACTTGTTGAAAGGTCTGTCTTTTCTCCAAGCTATGCCTTTGGCCCCTTTGTGAAAGATCAGGTGGTTGTGGTTGCATGGGTGAGTATCTGAGTCTTCTGTGCTGTTCCATTGATCTTCATGCCTGTTTTTGTTTGCACATCTTAATACATATTAGGTACTCAATTCCTGCATCCCAAATTAATAGCTTAAAATCCAGCTGTTTCTCTCAGAAACTTTTTCTAACTTTTTTAGGATTCACTTGTGTCTGATGACACACACACACACATATATACACATTTTGCTGATTCTGATATGTGTTTGACTTCTATTCTGTAAACTTGGATTGCAGAAAACCAATGGGGAACCATTCACAAATATTTATGACTCAATAATTTGACATCCAGTCAATTTGTCATTCACAAAGCAATAGTGTCATTTTTGGACATTGGAGGATTTAAAATGTATACTACACCATACAAACATTCTAAAAAAAGCAACTCTAGTCAACCAAAAGTTTAAATATAAATAAATAAAACTTTCTGAAGAGAGAAACCATGGTATGGAAGGGATGGTGATGGTAATGAGCCTTGAAACCACTAAATTCAAAACAGGCACATAAAATTGTGATAAATGTGGTTAGAAAATAAATTACCACACCCACATCATTGAAAAAGGAGATTCACTGTGCAAAGGAATCATATATGCTATGAACATTTGGCAATAATATACTGGGGCAAAAATCCCTCCAAGTCCCAAATCTTATCACCTCCAACTGGCTACATAGCAGACAGAAGGGAGGCAATAAGAGAGGACACAATGCACAGGAGATGCCAATAGACACTGTCTGTGATAGAATTTGAGAAACATGACTTTAAGTAGTTAGTTGTTTCTTTAAAGGTAACTAGTAATGAAACTGGGGCTGGGATTTAGCTCAGTTAGTAGAGCACCGCTCTGCAGTCTCTGAGGTCCTGAGTTCAATTCCCAGCACCACAAAAACGGGAGAAGAATGTGGCAACCCACTCCCAAGGCAATCCCAAAACAATCTGCCATTGAAAACCTTATGAGGATCACTATGAGTTAGACATGACTCGATGGCATCTAACAGCAACAACAAGTAATGAAACTAAAACATTCCAAGTTACTTTTGTTATTGTTAGGTGCCATCAAGTCCAGTCCGACTCATAGTGACCCTATATACAGCAGATTGAAACACTTCCCGATTCTGTGCCAGGCACATGCTCTTATTTATGTTTAAGCCCATTGTTGCAGACGCTGTGTCAATCCATCTGGTGGAGGGTTTTCCTTTTTTTTTTGTTGACCGGCCACTCTCCCAAACATGATGTCTTTCTCCAGGGACTGATCTCTCCTGACTATGCATCTGAAATATGTAAGACACAGCCTATCCCTCCTTGCTTCCAAGGAGCACCCTGGTTGCACTTCTAGGACAGATTTGTTGGTTCTTTTGGCAGCCCATGGTGTATTCAATAGATGTCTCCAGTACCATAATTCAAAAGCGCTGATTCTTTTCCTGTCTCCCTTATTCAAGGTCCAGCTTTCACAACCATATGATGCAACTGAAAATACCATGGCATGAGTCAGGCACACCTTCGTCTTCAATGTGACATCTTTACTTTTCAATACTCTAAAGAGATCTTTTGCCACAGCTTTTCCTAGAGTAATGAGTCTTTTGATTTCTTGACTGCTGCTTCCACAGGTGTTGATTATAGAGCCAAGCAAAGCAAAATCTTGGACAATCTCAATCATTTCTCCATTTATTGTGAAGTTGCATACTGGCCCAGTCATAAGGATTTTTGTTTTGTTGATGTTTAGTCGTAACCCATATTGAAGGCTATGATCTTTGATCTTTATCAGTAAATGTTTTACATCCTCTTCACTTTCAGCAAGCAGAGTTGTGTCATCTGCATAAGGCAGGTTGTTAATGAGTCTTCCTCCAATCTTGATGCCTCATTCTTTCTCATAAAGTCCAGCTTCTTGGATTATTTGCTCAGCATATGAATTGAAGAGATATTGTGAAAGGATACAACCCTGATGCATACCTTTCCTGACTTTAAACCAGGCAGTGTTTCCTTGTTCTATTCGAACAACTACCTCCTAGTTCATGTACAGATTTCTTATGAGTACAATTAGGTGCTCTGGTATTTCCATTTTCCGAAGTGTTATCCATAATTTGTTATGATCCACACAGTCAAATGCCTTTGCATAGTCAATAAAACATAGATAGATAGTCCAAGAAACTGGACTTTATGAGGAAGAGCAAAAACACCCCAGAAATGCTAGAGAAGAAAAGTACTAAGTTATTAACAGAAAGAGTTGTCACAGCATCATTTTTTCTTTCTACATAATTATATAAGTATTGTTTTGGGATGATAATGCAGGCATATATGCAGAATTGAGTCAAGCAGATAATTAGTGCCTGCTTGTTGAGTAGTAAGATGTTCATGAGACAGTCAGGAAGCCTGTTTGTCAACCTTAATTGACAACTGATGTTTAAAAGACAATAGAGTAATCCTGATAATTTAACAGAAGCTTATTGGTATTTAATGCCAGACGAGGAAGAAGTAATATATGCAAAAGGCTGTAGAAAAGAGAAATATGGACAAAATAATCCCCTTTTTGTTTCAGGAAAATGTAAACTAATGTCCCAGGGATTGTTGGCAAATATTTTCATCTCTGAAAGCTACTTCTTAACACAAATTCCAGGAAGCTGGAGGTTTCTGGGTAATGTGAATCACAAGGAAAGAATGCCCCATTTTGTGGTTGAAACTTTTTAATGGAATATTGGGTGATCTTAGTAAAGAAGGTCAGGGCTAGTTTGGAAGAATTTTCAGCTTGTTCCTGTAGAGGCCCCTACATAGGGCTCTGATTTGGGATTGATTTTTCCTTGGCCTGCCTGACGAGAATGTTTCATGTGAGTGGGAGCCACTCACATCTGTAGGGTCCCGGTTCTTTCCTTTTTCTCAATATATAGATTAATATCATACACAAGTAAAATTTTGCTAAGGATCATTCAAAAGTGACTGCCACAGTACATAGACAGAGAACTGCCAGAAAATCAAGCCAGGTTCACAAGAAGGCATGGAACCAGGGACATCATTGCTGATGTCAGATGGATATTGGCCAAAAGCAAAGAATACCAAAAAGATGTCCATCTATGTTTTATTGACTATACAAAGGCATTTGACTGTGTGAACCAGAGGAAATTATGGATAACATTGTGAAGAACTGGAATACTAGAGCACTTAATTGTACTCATTAGGAATCTGTACATGGACCAGGAGGCAGTCATTCAAACAGAACAAGGAAATACTGCCTGGTTTAAAGTCAGGAAAGGTGTGCATCAGGGCTGTATCCTTTCACCGTACCTCTTCAATCACTGTGCTGGGTAAATAATCTATGAAACTGGATTTTATGAAGAAGAATGTGTCATCTGAATTGGAGGAAGACTCATTAACAACCTGCATTATCCAGATAACAATTTTGCTTGCTGAAAGTGAAGAGGATTTGAATCATTTGCTGATGAAGATCAAAGAACACAGTCGTTAGTATGGATTGCATCTCAACATCAAGAAAGCAAAAATCCCTGCAACTGAGTCAGTAAGCAACTTCATAATAAATGGAGAAAAGATTGAGATTATCGAAAATTTTGCTTTCCTTGGTTCTACAATCAACACTCATGGAAGCAACAGTCAGGAAATCAAAAGACACATTACATTGGAAAAAGCTGTTGCAAAGACCTCTTTAAAGTGTTGAAAAGCATAGATGTCACACTAAAGGCAAAGATGTGCCTGACTCATGCCATGGTATTTTCAGTCACATCATATGCTTGTGAAAGCTGGACATTGAATAAGGGAGATAGGAAAAGAATTGATGGTGCTGGAGATAAATATTGAATACACCATGGACTGCCAAAAGAACCAACAGATCTTTCCTAGTGCAACCAGAGTGCTCTTTGGAAGTAAGAATGGTTAGACTGCATCTTATATATTTTGGACATGTTGTCAGAAGGGACCAAATCTTGGAGAAGCACATCATGTTTGGGAGAGTGGCAGGTCAATCAAAAAAAGGAAGACCCTCAACTAGATGGATTGGCACAGTGTTAGGTAATGTTTCATTCCATTGTACATAGGGTTGCTCTGAGTTGGACCCAATGCAATGGCACCCAGTAACAACAACATAGAATTATAGGTCTATGAATTTTGGTTAAGACAGAGCTTACTGGAGCTGTACTCATTCTTTTACATAAATATTTATTAAGCACTGATTTAATACATGCTTTTTGTTTGGGAGGGTTTTGATTTAGTGGTGAGATTATGTATAGTCTACAGAGAGATTGTGTGTGTGTGTGTGTGTGTGTGTGTGTGTGTGTGTGTTGTTAGGTGCCATATATATGTATATATATATGTACATATATAATGTCAGGATTCAGTCAGTAAAACAGAAACCACTTTATACTTGAAATCAGAGTGAATTTAATATAGGGACTTGGTTATATGAGATGCCAAAGAAGATAGAGAGGCAACCCAGGGACTCATAAGAGAAGAAATTGCTCCTGCCCTAAGGCAGGGCCATAGCAGGAGAAGGTGATATTTCTGAAGCTGGGGAGTCAGAGCTATGTGGTGAGAGCTAGAACCATGGCAGGACCTAACTGGTGGAGTTTATCCACCAGAAGGACAATCTGATGAGGAGGAGATGCCCTACTTCCTACATGGCAGGAAACTGAAGGGGAGGGGAGGGTGACTTCCTCTGCCCAAGTCCTGAAGTTCTGGAGCTTTCCAGTCTTTCACCATTGCTTTTCATTGGCCAAACCTATCCAAAGCTGGAGGAAAGGGAATCTGGGAAAGATTTCTTATTGTTAGGTGCTGTTGAGCAGGGTCCAACTTATGGCAACTCTATGTACAATAGAATGAAGCACTCTCTGACATTGTGCCAGGCACATGATGTTTTTTATGTTTAATCCCATTGTTGCAGACACTGTGTCAATCCATTTGTTGAGGGTCTTCTATTATTAGTTGACCTGCCACTCTCCCAAATATGATGTGCTTCTCCAGGGATTGGTCCCTTCTGACAACATGTCCAAAATACATAAGATACAGTCTAGCCATCCTTGCTTCTAAGAAGTATGCCGGTTGCACTTGTTCTAGGAAGGATCTATTGGTTCTTTTGGCAGTCCATGGTATAGTCAATATTCATCTCCAGCACCATAATTCAAAAGCATCAATTCTTCTCCTGTCTCCCTTATTCAGTGCCCAGTTTTCACAAGCATATGATGCGACTGAAAATATCATGTGATGAATTAGGTACACATTTGTCTTCAATGTGACATCTTTACTTTTCAACACTTTAAAGAGGTCTTTTGCAACAGCTTTTTCCATTGTAATGTGTCTTTTGATTTCTTGACTACTTATTCGGTAGATGTTGATCACAGAACCAAGTAAAGCAAAATCTTGGTTTAGTTGGTAGAGTACTGCTCTATGCTCTCTGAGGCTGTCAGTTTGATCCCCAGCACCGCAAAAATGGGAGCAGGACCTGGCAGCTCACTCTTGAAACAATCCTCAATCAGCCATTGACAACACTATGGATAGCAGAGAAGCACTGACAATAGTGTTTTTCCTGTTGTACGTAGGGTCACTATGAGTTGGATACTGACTTGACGGCACCTAACAACAACAACAACAACAACAACAACAACAACAACTGGGAAAGGTAGTTCTCTAAAATACAGAGGAGAGCAGGGAAAGAGAGAGAGGGTTTATGGACAACGGGAGAGAGATGCATAAACAATGATTACGAGGTGATCAGTGCTGGAGTAGCTCTCCACTGTATGCTATGGGAACAAAACAGTGCCTATCAACCTGCTTTACAAAGGCATGAATCTCATTCATTAGGAAAGCACCCTCATGACTTAATCACTTCCAATAGCCCCACCTTGTAAGACTACCACATTGAATAGTAGATTCCAATGTAGGGATTTTGAGAGTGGAGGCACAAAAACTCACCATGGCATACAAACTATTGTATAGAATTCATTTAGAAGTTTAGCTGGCAAGAGAAGAATGAGTTAAAAGACTATTTGTTTTAAGGTAGGAAAGGCTTGTTTGTGTTAGGCTGATGGTAAAATTAACATTCATACCAGAAGAATAAGGAGAACAGTAAGAGGTCAGTGGTCAAGGATGAGTTGACACAGGATGAAAGAGTTCCTTGGATATGCCAAAACTGAGGGAAAGAAGAGCTGCAGGAGTCTCCTTAAACTCTACCCAACCATTCTTGACAATATGCTCTCTGTTCTTGCTAATGGGAAACAATGACACACACAGCACTTACTTCCAAGAGCCATTACCTCTAATTCCTGAGTCTTTATTAGGATCCAACCTGACTACATTAAGCTAGGAGGCTGTCAGTCATTCACCATGCAAAGAAGGGCAAAGACATTGCCTAGGAAGCCAGTAGACTTGAATCTATTGGCTAGACATATTACAATTAAAAAAATACTTCAATTAATACCTTTGTATAGCTTCTTTATATTTTCATGGATTATGGAATTGCTAACTAAATGCTTTCAAATTGCTCTACAAAAGTGTTTTGCCATGGTTTTAAAATTTTACTTCAGTAATAAGTTTTCTTTATAGTTTTGCTGGTATTGGCTATTATTAATCTTTTAAATTATTTTATTTTAGGGAAACTATATTGTTTCAAGTTGCATTTTTCTGACTCTAGTGAGGATGAGCAAATTTCACATTTATTGTCCATTTGTACTTCTTATGTGGCTCACTTGTTCTAATTTTTTGTGTATTTCCAATTGAATTACTTTTCTTTCCAACTTAATTGTAATGAATTTGTCTGAGTTGTGAGTATCCATTCTGGTTGTATGTTCTCTCTGTCTGCTAATTGTCTTAACAATTTATGGTATCTCTTACTATACCTACATTTAAATTTTTTATATAGTCTGTGCAATTACTGGTATATTTGTTTTGGTTTGTGGGTTTCCTGTCTCACACTAAACAGAAATAAGATTATAAGAAGATACTTTCTTTTTCTTTAAACTTAAGTTTTATTTTTAATACTTTGTTCTTTCATCTATCTGGGACTTATTTTTAGTATGGCATGAGGCAGTGATCTAATGATATTCCAGTTTTTATACCATCATGACTATCCTTTCCCCACTGATTTGAAATGCCACTTTTGTTTCATCATAGGCCCAGAAATAAGAGGGCTGACTGATCATGGACTAAACCTCTAAGACTGTGAGCCAAAGTAAACTTCCTCCTTTAAACTGTTTTTCTCAGGTATTTTATCACAGTGATGGAAAGCTGACTAACATACATAGTAAAAAGTTTGTATGGCCAGGCTTAGTGATACACACCTGTAATCTCAGCATTTGGGAAGCTGAAGTAGGAGGATTGTGAGTTTGAGGCCAGCCTGAACTACATAGTGAGTTTGAGGCCAGCCTGGACTACATAAAAGACCTTGTGTCAAAAAACCAAAAACCAAACCCAAACAAAACAAAAAGTTATTTCACCCTTCAAAACCTGACTGTTGCCCCAAAAGAACAAGGGCCTGCAGAGACAGTTGGCCTCTTGGCCAACTTGCCAGATACGCTGTAACTGTTGGAAAAGATGAAGCCCACTGGGAACAGGATAGAAACCATGACCCTGGCTCTTTGCCAACTACATAACCAGACCAGACATAGATTTTGTCCTTGCCAGTTCAACCTGCCAAGGAGGATGCAGTGGCAGTTAGATTCTCTCCCATGTAACCTCTGCACTCTTTCCCCATTTTGTTTGTTTGCCCTTTGAATAGGGGATTTAATTCTGAAATATTCCATGCTGGACAATTTTCCGTAATGCTAAATCCTTAGAACTAAATCTCAGGATTTTCAGTGGCTGTGGGCAAATACTTTTCTTGTGGACATTGACAAATGTGACCAATTAACTCCTCTGCTCACAATTACTTCCACAAGGTTCATACTGGACTTTCCTAACTAAACACAAAGCTAATGAATTATGTGTGTTAGGGGAACATCTCTCTCTCTCTCTCTCTCTCTCTCTCTCTCTCTCTCTCTCTCTTTCTATTCAGCAGAGTTTTGGAAGGCAAGCCATCTTCCCATGACTGTGTGATTATAAAGGCCTTTCTTACTATTTACCTTAGTATTTAAGACAACAGCTTAACAAATAGGCCCTAGTGATAAGCCTAGTAGGCAAAATTCCCAAATTGAGAAAAAAGATTCAACATATTCTTGCTACCCTAAAATATGCTCCCTGAAGGGAAGCTCTGATGTGACCTGCAGGCAGCCATCCTTAAGATCAGTGACACCTTTACCATTTGGACCAGTGACTGCTCATAGAAGTGCCCCAGCTGACACTCCCTTCTGAGAAAAAGAGGTCACAGTTGTTACTTGTCCCCATTATTACAGGCCCATCACACATAGACACAGGCTACTTATGCATACCTTGCCATAGGCTAGTAAGTAATCTTGCTCAAAATGTTTTTTTTGGGGTGATTTACACTGCTCTTCCAGTAAGGAAAAATTAGGGCACAGAGAGACTAAATCAGGTTATGGATATGAAGATCATAGATATATTTGGGGCAAGAGAGGTATTAAGAAGCCAAGAACAAGTTAAAATTATTAGGGAGGAAAGGCTATGAGAAAACAGGACAATGGTTGGTAACGAAAGAGAAGAAAAGAACAGATATGCTGAGAAAAACAGACAAGCCCTCAGAAATAAAATGACCCTGGTTCCAGGTGGTCTATTAGCTCCAGATGTCAGGAGGCACCAGGATGTGCTATTGTTTCCTGTCCTTGGGCCTCTGTGAGATACCTCTGTGTTCCCACAATACCTGTTGTTAGGTGCCGAGGAATCTATCCGATTTATAGCCACCCTCATAGGGTTTTTAATGGCTGATTGTTTGGGGATTGCTTCAGGGAGTGGATTGCCACATCCTTCTTCCATTTTTGTGGTGGTGGGGATCAAACTTGGGTCCTCAGAGAGTGCAGAGCAGCAGTCTACCAACTGAGCTAAACCCCAGCCCATTCACAAAACCTATACCACCCATTATATGTATTAGCTTAAGTGTTCTTGTGTTCAAAAGACCTGGACTATAATACTGGCAGTGTGGGAAATCCACCTTTAGGCAGCCAGTGAAACCATTAAAACTGTCTTTATCACCAACGAGTTGTTCCTAATTTGCCTTCCTCCTCATAGGAAACCTGGTAGAACTGGCATATGAATTGCTTGGTGCAGGATGGGAATGTCCAGAGCTTGAGGATTTCAGGTGTGCTGGCTGCTGTGAGGTCTCCTCACTTTCCTACTCAAGAGGCATGGGTATCCTCCACCTCATCTAATGCTTTGAAGTCATAGCAATGAACCATTTACAACTTATGCTGGGTGGCGTGTCTCCTACGTGTCCACTTTTACTTCCAGAACAGTTCATGGTGACAGTGTCACTCACTTCTCAGCTCAACTCTTTGTCAAATGAGCAAAAGAACAAATGGAGAGAATTCATGGTAGGAGTAAATATATTCTGGAATTAGCTGAGTGGAGAAAGAGAAGGCTTGAATGTAATAGAAGTCAGCCCCAGGAATTTTCTGAGCTTCTAGGAGTCTTCTGGACCTACGGGTATCCTTCAAAGCCAATTCACAGCATAGTTTTTCTTGAATTGGGACTTGAATGGTGGATATGATTTGAACATGGAAACATAAAGAAGAATGGCATTCTTTGTGGAGAAAATAGTATAATTCAAAGCATGGAGAGGATTAAGGACAGGATATTCCAGTCTGTGGAAAACTAAGAGCAATTTAACTTGACTGAGTTCTAAGAGTACTTGAGTAGGGGGAAGATGCACATTGAATAAAAAGGGTAAGTTGAGGCTAAAGTCTGCAATGCCCTTTGGGCATACAAAGTGAGTTTCAGGAGCAGGGCAGTGATTCATCAACTACACTTAAGAAAATCAACCTGGCAGTGCCATGTGGAGAGGATTAGAGTGAGGAGGGAGCAGAAATCAGGAGACCTCATACAAGATAATGAGAAAATAATGTAGTTTGTGTAAAAGGAGAAAAAGTAGGGAGGAGATGAGAAAGAAATTGGCCAAAGAGCTCACGAGAGCCATGAAAAGCACCAGTGTGTGTTACTCTTGGAAGTGGCCTGCGTGTGCTGCTGGAAGGATGATGGTGACTTTTAGGAACATGGAGAATGCCGGAAAAGGAAGAGGGGAAAAGGAAGAGGAAGAAGCTATGGAGGAGAGAAGGTCATTCTTGAAGCACTTTAAGAAGCTGGGAATATTCAACTGATGAGCTTAACATGATATGTAAGTGTACCCTTTCTCTGTTAGGGAGGGGCCCAGAAAGATACACTTTAGTCATGGCTAAATTAGACTCAATGATTTACATTTGCACTGGAGAAAATGTGGTGTTCTACATCTATCACATTTTTTGTCACTTCAAAGCACTTGTAATTTCAATAAAAATTAAAAATATTTTCCTTTCCTTCTTTTTTCTTTTTCTTTCCTCTTTTTTTTTTTTAAAAAAAAGAGAAACTATTCTATGACTTGTAGCCTTGGATTTTCACTTCATTGTGATGATTTTTCTAGTCACTTATAAGCTTCTGACATATTGCCAATTTATGACTCCAAATTAGAAAAATTGAAGGCCTTTTGTCTTAGTGCATCACATCTCTGGTAAGACAGTCTTTCCAGAAAGACATTTGAAGGATCTCTGGAGGTGACTGTTGGGACAATAATTTTGAGTGAATTTAGAGTTTTAATTACTGTTTTATTTAATTGCAAGTGGATACTGTGGGGAAAAAGCCATCAACAAAAGAAATAATTGTTCAAAGAATTACATCTGCACTGCATTCTCTCTGTCAGAAACTTCTCATTAAAAATGTGTTTCCTTAAAAGTAACTCAAAGCAGCTGATGAAATACAAGAGCATGGAAAGTTTCAAATCCCAGTGCAAATTTGGATTCATCAAGGATCATTTGCCAGAGACTAAATTCAATGCAAAAGAGCTTCTCCCACTTTGCATCCATTAGCTGCGTTTCATACTTAGGTTCAGATAGTGGCAGTTTTATTTCCATAGGTGGGTATTTTCCACTTAAACATTTCCTTTTCATAATACTTTTGATGTCTCTGGAGCATTATTATTGTTTGACTTTTCCCTTTAGTAATGACTCCAAGTCTTGAGTTTCTCTAAGAGAGTGAGTAAAGAAAAAACAAGCCATAGACAATTCTTCAAAGGAGGTAAAAATTCTAAAACCATCCTGGGACACCTGAGCAACAGTCAAAGACGTGTGTGTATGAAATAATAGTTCTTGAGATTATTCCCGAACATTGTCTAGTTTTTTGGAAACCACAAAATTAGACCTGCCTGAAAGGCCACTGGGGCAAATATTTTAAGAGAATAAGATTGTAGGGAAAAAAAAAAGAATCCAGAAATCCCTCTTCTGGGCATATACCCAAAAGAAATAAAATCATTACCTTGTAAAGATATCTGCCCTCCCATGTTTGTTACAGCATTGTTCCCAAAGGCTAAGGTACGGGAACAACCTAAGTGCCTTCCAGTGGACTAATGGATAAAGAAACTATGGCATATATGTGCAATGGAATATTATTAACCTTAAAAGAAATGGGATCTTGCCATTTGCCACAACACGGATGAGCCTGGAGGACATTATGCTAAGTGAAGTAAGTCAGACACCAAAATATTGCATAATCACTTATATGTGGAATCATAAATAAAAAGGATCAAATATACAGAGATAGAGAACAAAACAATAGTTACCAGGGGAGAGGTGGGGGAAGAGGGAAAACAGGGTGGGAAAAGTAGGGAGATGTAGGTCATAGGATACAAAATGGCATATTTGTAGGATGAACAAGTCTGGAGTTCATAAACCATGAGGCTTATCAGTGATAAAATTGTACTGTTTTTGAGATTCATGCAAAGAGAGTAGATTTTAGCTACTCTTGACACACACACACACACACACACACACACACACACACACACTGTGTGTGGCAGGATAATTATGTGAGATTATGGATATGTTAACTTGCTTCACTATAGAAACCTTTTTACTATCTATATGTATCCGATGCCTGCAGCTGTAGCCCTGTGGCATCTGATCCTGTCAGATCTCAGAGGCTAAGCAGGGTTGGGCCTGGTTAGTACCTGGATGGGAGACCACCTGGGAACACCAGAAGCTGTAGGCTTGGAGGAAGGACCTGGCAACCCCCTCCCAAAAATCAATCTGCCATTGAAAACCCTATGAACAGCAGAGAAGCACTGACAATAGTGTTTCCCCTGTTGTACAGAGGGTCACTATGAGTCGGATACCGACTCGACGGCACCTAACAACAACAACATGTATCCGATAACATCATGTTGTATACATGATAAAAAGTTATTTATTTTGTTTATAGAAAAGACCATAGAAAAATGTCTTCTTGAAACTGGCATTACTGATGAAAGTTAAAGCAGTAGATGGGTGAAAAAAAGGGGAACAAAGATGAGACAAAAATTCAGGTTTGGACTGATTTCCTCTCAGTCATCAATGAATGTATTGAGCAGCTATTATGCATAGGACAGATTGCCAAGAGGATCCAGGAATCCTTGTCTTGAAGGTATGTACAATCTATTGAGGGGAAAAGGTATATATACATATATACCAAAATAACTTAAATAATAAAGGAACAATAACAGAATAGTTACCAGCAGCTCCTGAGCACTGCATAAATATTGTTTGCTTCTTAGTATACCAAACCTGCCCCTGAAGAAAGTGTATATTTGCTAGCTGGCAAAAGAAAAGCCAAATAACACTGGCTTAATCAAGTAAGGGGGTTATTTATATTGTGCCACTCAAAGCCTGAGTTTGATACCCCTGATTAAGGGCCAGCAGGGACACAAGCTCCATATATTTCTGCTCCACAACTCTTAGCCTCTGTCATGGTTGCTGCCTTTTCAAGGATCACTTCTGCGTGTAAAGAAGGATGAAGAACCAGGTATGGTGGTGCACATCTGTAATTCTAGCCCTCAGGAGGCTGAGGCAGGAGGATCATGAGTTCAAGGTCAGCCTGGGTTACATAGTGAAATTTTATCTAAAAAAGGATGAGGAGGAGAAGTAGAAGGAGAAAGAGGAAGAAGAAGAAGGAGGAGGAGGAGGTGGAGGAGGAGGAGGGAGAGGAGAAGGAGGAGGAGGAAGAAGAAGAAGAGAAGAAGAAGAAGAAGAAGAAGAAGAAGAAGAAGAAGAAGAAAAGGAGGAAGCGGAGGAGCAGGAGGAGGAGAAAGAATGAATCATGAAAAAGGAGTGGAATCTATGTAAGAAAAGAAGTGCTTTCTCAAAAAATCCTAAGCATACTTCCTCCTGTATCCCATAAGCCAGAAAATTGTTGGTAGGTTATCTCCAAATTAAAAAATGAAGCTCACAGATTTTAGTAGGGCACATTGTCACCCTGAATAAAATGGGGGTTCTGTCAGAAAGAAAAATAGGAGAATTGATACTAGGCCCACAAATAGCTGTCTGCCACAGTGGGTTAACTATGCAGTTTTACAGATGAGAAAATTGAGGCTCAAAGAGGTTAAGTGGTTTGTTCAATTCACCACACAACCAGGAAATGGCAGAGTGAGGGTTAAAACCCAGTAGTGAGTGAATCCAAGGTTTTCACTCTTCATTCCCATTCAGTCCTGTCATGGGGAGTTCAAAAGGATGAACAAATAACTTGGCAGTAAATTCAGGGTGGGAATAGATCTAGAAGGTTTAGATAGCAGACATAAGAGAGTAGAATCTTTCAGAAAGACCTTTCCTACCACTAAAGTCATCAGGGGGCACGAACGTTGAATATTAGAGAGTTATGGTTAGGGAAGAGTAGGGGGTAAGGTGAGAAGGAAAGGCTGAGATTCTAGGCTTATTTGAAATCTCCAAATTGACAAGTCCAAAATGGAATTCTTGATTCCCCTAATTATTAAATCATTTTATGCCCTGCCCTTTCCTGTCTCAGTAAAATGCTCATTCATATGGCCAGTTGGTTAAGTAGGAAATCTGAGGGTCAACACCAACCAGTCTCTCACTCTCACTCCCACATCTGCAAATACTGAAGAGTTTACCTCCAAAACGTCTCTCACATTTGCCTTTTCCCTCACTGTTTGTGCACTTTGCTAATCCAACTTGCCACCATCTCATGTCTGGGAATTGAAATAGCCTTTGGTGAGTCTTCTTGCTTTCTCTCCCCCTGCTTTGGCTCCCATAGTTAGTGCTCCACTCCAATATGATGTTTAAACATTGTAAACTACAGCAGCCACTTAAGCTCTCCCCTGGTTCCCACTGTGCTTGGAAAGGACCCCAGCTATGCCTCTGGCTTAGATCTGCCTATGTTTGTGACCCTGCACCTTTCCAGTTTCATCCTGAGCCACATTCTCTGCATTCACTTGTGGGCTCCAATTATGTACCTTCTTTTCAGTTCTTGAAATGCCTTCTCTCCTGTCCTAGATATTTCTCTGTGCTTTGGAGCACTGCCCTGTACAATTCCTGTTTCTTCATATTTATGATTGAACATTGTATTCTCAAGCAGGTTTCCCTACATAATCTCACTAAATTCAGTCCTTTTGTTCAGTCCATTCAGAACGTCCATCAGAACATGATAATTTCCTTTCCTCTTTCCCTCCTACTTTCAGAGCACAGTCTCTACACATATAATTATACATTTATTTACCTGTGTCTGGTCTGTGTTTTCACGTTCCCATAAGCAGTAAGAATAATGGGGGAAGGAATTCTATTTGTTTTGCTTCTGCTGTTTATCCAGCATTAACAGGGCTTGGCACACAATAGGTGCTACTTTCTCTTGAATGAATGAATGAATGAGTGAATGGATGAAGAAGGGACAAGACTGACTTGGGAAAGTCTCAAATGCCAGTAGAATGCTTTGTGCACAGAGCAGAAAATAAAGCTTTTCAAAGGAATGTCTGAAGATGAGGAGCCATTTTTTTTTTTTTTTTTTTTTTTTACCAGAATCAACTCCAAATGATAGGTGGGGCCTGTAGTAGTCCCTAGAGGAGTCTACTATCTGTGGACTTCATGGAAATGACAAAGGAATCAAGTGATGTCTGAACTATGTTATTAGGATAGAGCTTTGCCTATCCAATTCTACATTAACTCAACCACCATACATTCCAGGGGAGAATTCTGACAGTGACAACCACTTCCTCTTCCCTGCAGAGCTCCTGAGAGACATTGCCCAGTGTGGGCCAAAGGTGCAGGTTCTGCTCTGGCTTGATCTGAATTCCTCTTCTCTGGGCTTCTGTTGACCTCCCTTCTTAGTCCAACGCTGTTCCTTAACTTACTCTGCCTTCTCAGGAATCAATCACTTCCTTGTTTCAAGGTCTTTATTATTCATTATTTGCAGTCTATTCTCAGTGTCTAAAAGTGCAATTGCTCACCTTTCACTCTACATATAGTTTTTATTATTGTTATTATTATTATTATTATTATTATTTATTATTATTAAGACAGGATCTTACTATGTAGGCCAGGCTGGTCTCAAACTTGATATCTGCTTGCCTCACAGCCTCCAGAGTGCTGGGATTACAGGAGCGCACCACTATGTCCAGCAACTATGTATCAGTTGAAGTTTTACTTCCCTTTAATATGTATGGCCAAGAGCTGCCTGCTTGTTTGAAATTTGTCTCTTGAGTTCTCTGCCTCAGTAACAACAATGGCAATATGAGCAGCTATAACATAGCCACCATCATTTGGTACTTTTTGTGTGGAAGGCATTGCAGTAACTCCTTGAAGTAGCCAGTTTAATCTTTGCTCTGGAGGAGGAAGTTGAAGCACAACAGAAAGTATTAAACAGAATGGGAGAACTACTGTAGCACGCAAAACCTTCAGGTTTGCTCATGGCCATGGTAAAGAGTTCATACTCCATGTAGTTATTCAGGGATTCAGGCCAGGATGTGTCACCATACTCTACAGTCTCAGCACCCTGCCGTAGGTCATCTGCATCTGGTGGTAGCTGGTAAAAGAAGCAAAAAAAATATATGCAGGGTGACACATAAGGGTTGAGAGTTCAGGCCAAGAAGTGGGACATCCCTTCTGCTCAAATTCCACTGATCAGATATCAGTTACATGGTCTCATCTAATTTTTATTTTGTTTGGTTCTGTTTTTGAGTCAACATCTTACTAGGTAGCCCAGGCTGGGCTTAAATTCACTAGGTAGCCCAGGCTGGCCTTGAACCTGTGATCCTCCTGCCTCAGCCTCCTAAGTGCTGGGATTATAGGTATGCATCCTCATGCCTGGCTAACACGACTCCATCTAAATGCAAGGAGTCTAGGAAATATGGCCTCATATGCCTAAGAAGAGAGGAAATGCTTTTGGTGACTATCTAGCTAGTCTCCATCACACAGAGTATAAGTGACTTGTCCTTAAGTAAGTAAATGCAGAGCTGGGACTCAAGCTCATATCAGTTAGACTCCAAGGCCAAGCTGCTAACTTCATATCTGTCAGTTCTTTCCCCATTGGTTTTTTTTTTTTCCTTTAATTTTTAATTTTTTTATACTGGGGTACAGCCACACTGTGAAGGGGAGGTTCTCATCTGCTCTGTGTCAGGAAGACACACTGCCTGACAAAGGGCTGGGCTGAAAAGGTCTTTTCTGAAGGGGCAGAAAAATGGACCCTGCTGTGCTTCCCATGTGAAGCCATAAAATCTTCCTACTCATTGCAGCAGGATGTAGCTCAGTTGGTCAAATGCTGCTCTGCACTTTCTGAGGACTGAGGCTTGATCCCCAGCACTGCAAAAATGGGGGAAGGATGTGGCAGTCTGCTCCGGAAACAATCCCAAAACAATCGATCATTGAAAACCTTATGACAGTCACTATGAGTCAAACCCCACTCAGTAGCACCTAACAACAACTACATTCACGGCAGCAGCTCAGGAGTGCTGTTCCTGCTTAACCAATCCCTAGGAACTTCAGAACTTACTGTATAGCAAGCCTCCTTATGAAACTCTTAGCTGGATGCTTTTAAGCTGCAAATGATAGTCTCTTTGTAGTATGGAGGGGGCAGATTTTTAGCTTCCTAATGGCCATGACTTTGTTCTACAAGCTCAGGTGTGTAAGCAAAGCACTTTAAAATTTTCTTTAAAGCTAATTGCCATATTTCATTATTCTAACACACATCTTTTTGTATGTTAGCATCTCTGAAATCAGGTTCTTATCAATGATATTTTGGAATTGTTATTGGCTCTAGTGACAATGCTAACATATTTTTCCTCATTATTATGAAGTCTTTGGAAATATTAGTTACATGTTGTAGCGGAGTTTATGTAATCATTTTTCTTAGTGCTGAGCGTATTGTTGTTAAGTGTTTTCCTAGTGTTGAACGTACTGTTAAGATATATAAATAATAGTATTGTGATTGACATCTTTGTGTATCAAGTTTTTCCTATATTTCTTATTATTTTCTTGAGATAGACTTCTGGAATTGAGATTACTATAAAGACGACCATTTTAAAAACAAACTATTTCTCTAGCTTCCATGAAGTGTCTTCTTTCTAAATATGGAAAACTTTTGTCTAAATACCCTATATCATATTAGGCTGAACTTGATGTTTCTAGGAGGAACTCTGATTGCGATGGATATAAGGACATTGTACATCTCCATCAAGGTAAAACTGATAAGCAAAACAAACAAACAGAAAAAACAAACAAACAAACAAAAAATAAAAAACAAAGGAAAGCCCAAGCTTTGTTCTTTCCTCATTCATCAGTAGTTATAGTAACACCTACCTGTGGATAGTATATACTATTTGACATGAAGTGTTCTACAGGCAACTTGCCTTCACCTCCAGCCTCTGTGATCTTGTTAGCTTTTTCTGATCTCATTACAATAAGCTGACATTTGTCTATAGGAAGAGATGCACTATATGTACAAGTACAAAGTGTGACTTGAATAGTTACTTCCAAAGTTTTATTACTAGCTTTTAATCTAAGCTGTTGGTTGAAAACCTATGGTATTAGAACTAGAGAATTATATTGAACATAAAAGTCACTCTAAAAGTAAGGGTTGGAGATGTAACTCACAGGTAGAGCACTTGCCTAGTGTGTACAAGGCCCTGGGTTCAATCCTCAGCACTGAAATAAATAAGTAAAAGTTGTGTGGTGGATTTTATTTTAAACCAATACCCAAAGCTGATATATTCAAAGCATTGTCCTTTCAAAGCAGCTACACTAGATGGCTGAGTACTTGTCTAACATCATTTCCCAAGATGTTTAAACTGCTGTTAGAACCTGTGGCACATTTTCTGATTATCCTCAAGGAAGAATAATCTTAATTGTTTGAGGAAGACTTGGATTTTTCAGAATCAAATCTGAGTGGACAGAGGGGTGAGTGGGCAGATGAACAATATTAAAAAAATTAAATGCCAATGTACTGTTTGAAGTAATCAGGCTGATTTTCTTGTGTGAGAAGTAAATAGCATGGAATAAGAGGACAACTCTCCATGAGTACAGGCTTGGATTTTAGCCTCAGCAGGATCTTTGGGACATATAAATCAAATAACTTGATGGCCAAGTTGAGACCCTTAACTCCAAAGTGTATGCATGTGTATCTAGGCTTTTTGCTTACTAGTGATACTGTTTAAATTATTTACATATTTTTAAGGAAAATCCAGACTGACATTAAGAAGAAAAATAAAATCCATGTATTGTTTAATGATAACAGTTCAGGGAAGAACCTCCCTCTTTAAAAATAATGTCATTTTATTCATTTAGGGAAGATTCTTACCAGCTTCTGCAATCTGAAAAAATTGAACATGCAACCAGGATGTACTGATAACTACTGGTGACTGGAATGCAAAAGTTGGAAAAAGTAGAAGGCTTAGTAGTCAGAAAATATGGACTTGGTGACAGAAATGATGCTAGAGATTGCATGATAGAATTTTGTCAGACTAATGACCTTTTCATTGCAAATACATTCTTTTCACCATGTAAATGTTGACTATACACATAGAATTCACCAGATAGAACATACAGGAACGACCTTGACTGCATTTGTGGAAAGAGATGATGGAAAAGCTTAATATCAAATGTCAGAAAGAGAAGAAATGCTGATTGTGGATCAGACCATCAACTGCTCATATGCAGGTTCAAACGGAAACTGAAGAAAATTAGAACAAATGCATGAGAGCCAAGGTATCACTTTGAGTATATCCCACCTGAGTTCAGAGACCACTTCAAGGACAGCTTTACTGCACTAGACACTAATGATAGAAGACCAGATGAGTTGTGGCATGACATCAAAGACCTCATTCATGAGGAAAGAAAAAAGTTAATAAAAAGACAGGAAAAAAAGGAAAGACCAAATTCCATGTCAGAAGAGACTCTGAAACTTGCTCTTGAATATAGAGCAGCTAAAGTAAAAGGAAGACATTACAAAATTAAGGAACTAAACAGAACTTTTCAAAGGGCAGCTCAAGAGGACAAAATCAAATATTATAATGACATATGCAAAGAGCTGGAGACAGAAAACCAAAAGGGAAGAACATGCTCAGTTTTTCTCAAGCTTAAGAAATTGAAGAAAAAATTCAAGGCTTGAGTGGCAATAGTGAAGGATCTTACAGGGAAAATACTAAATGACATAGGATACATCAAAAGAAGATGGAAGTGATACACAGAGTCATCATACCAAAAAGAATTGGTGGATGACCAACAATTTCAAGAGGTTACATATGATCAAGAACCAATGGTATTGAAGGACAAAGTCGAAGCTGGCTTGAAGTAATTGGCAAAACACAAGGCTCCAGGAACTGATGGAATACCAATAGAGAGATATTTGAACAGACAGATGCATCACTGGAGGTGCTAACTTGTTTATGCCAAGGAATTTGGAAAACAGGTACCTGGCCAGTTGACTGGAAGTGACCCATATTTGTGCCTATTCCCAAGAAAGGGGATCTAACTGAATGTGGAAACCATCATTAATATCACATGCAATGAAATTTTACTAGATAATATTCAAAAGCACCTGCAGCAGGATATAAACAGTCTGCCTGGCATAGCGTTGGGGATTGTTTTGTTCTGTTGTAGATAGGGTCGCTATGAGTCACATGCAACTTGATGACAACAACAACAGACTCATTAGAGAGAATTTGGAAAATCCAGGAATTTCATCACTCAGAGATATTTCTTCAAAATCTATATTATTAATAGACTTAATTTTTAGAGTAGTTTTAGACTTACAGAAAAATTGACTAGTAGTTATGCAGATAGCCCATATACTCTCTCTCCAACACATTCATAGATTCTCCAATTATAAATATCCCCACGCTAGAGTGGAACATTTGTTATAATTGATTAACCTTTTATTTGTGTGGTACTTGGGGGCTGAACACAGGGATTCACACATAGTTTGCAGGTGCTCTACCAGCCCATTTATTTTTTTTATTTTGAGTCAGGGTTTGCTAAGTTATGCAGGCTGCCCCTGGCCTTAAGCTTGTGATCCTTCTGCCTCTGTCCTTCAACTTATTGTGATTATAGGCATGAGCCACCATGCTCAGCCTGAACCTATGTTGACACAGCATTATCACTCAATATTCATAGCTTATATCAGGTTTCACTGTGTACATTTTTATGGGCTTGGAAAAATTTATAAGGACACATGTCTAGTGTTATAGTATCATGCTGAGTAGATTCACTGCTCTAAAAATCCTTTGTGCTCTTTCTCTTCATTTTATTTATTTATTTAGAGATAAGGTCTCACTATGTAGCCCAGGCTGGCCTTGAACTCACCATCCTCCCGCCTCAAACTCCCGAGTGCTGGGATTACAAACATGTGCCATGCCCTCTTCATTATATTTGGCTGTAAAAATACCTTTGATTGGGTTCCCTAGAAAGGCTCTGAGGGCTGCCTGCTTAGTGTGAATGGGAGAGTGCTCTCAGGAGATGGCCCTATAAGGAGGAAAAGAAGGACTTCTCGGTGTAAGGGAGAATCTGACTCCAAATGCAATTGCAACTGTCAGCCAGTTCTGGTGGGATCTCTGGAGCTGGGATGGCCTTTTAGGATTGCCCCAAATTAAGGTGTGTAGGGGCAGGTTTGTATCCTTGAATCAGGGAGTCATTGGACCCCAGAGCGGGGCTAATTTTGGATGAATCTATCTCCTAGTGCCAAGAACAATTTCCATGGAAGGATGCAGCTGTGAGCTATCAGTGTGATATTCTCAGCAGCTGGGGAGGGAAATGTGCTCCAAAGAGGAGATCTGGGCAAAGACTGAATTTATTATCCACCACAATGTCATGTCAAAATCGGGATCAGACAGTGCGTGTAATTTCCCTGCCTACTCATTATTTGATGATTTTCCTCCCCATTTCATTCATTTCCCTTTGAAAAGAAAAATTTAAAATGTTGCCTATTTTATTATATGGGATGTGGCTTAGCTCAGTTGGTAGAGTGCTGCTAGGTGCTCTCTCAGGCCCTAGATTCAATTCCCAACACCACAAAAAATGGGAGGAGGATATGGCAATCCACTCTTGAAGCAATCCAGAAACAATCAGCAATTGAAAACCCTACGGAGGGTTGCTATGAATTGTATCATACTCAAGAGCATCTAACAACAACAACAGCATTTTATTACATGGAACTATCATTTATTTATAGTGTTTCACCTATTGTACATAGGGTCACTATGAGTTGGACACCACCCCAATAGTACCTAACAACATCATTTATTTGCCAAGTCTCTTAGTGTTGAGCAGTTAATTTTTGATACAATTTTACTGTAATAAATGATGTTGTGATGAACATTTTTGTGTCTTTGTAATGTACATGCTACTGATAAAAAGAGCCTACATTTAATTGAGCGCTTAGTCCTGACCAGGCCAGGTCAATATTTTTCTTGCCTTCTTTGTGGTGTTTTAATGAAAGATAAATGGGAAAACACTTGTAAATTATGTTACACTTTAATGATCCTCTTAATTCCATGATGCAGAGATTACTATCATCTCCATTTCATAGATGAGGAAACTGAGGTACAGAGAGACTAGTTCATCTAAGTGAGCATTGGAATAAAGGCATGATATATCTAGCACTTAAACAATACATGATACCGTTTTTCTCAGCCTGCTTTTCTGGTGCTTTTCCTAAGCTTATATCTTTAGAGGGAGAATTTCATGGTTAAGGGGTTTGACTCATGTTAAAGCTCATGATAAGAATTGTCAGATTATTTTCCAGAAGCAGTGGAGGACTTCTACCAGCAGAGTATGAGAGTTTTATTTTACCATGGTCAGTATCAGAAAACCTAAATCCTAAATTAGGAACATGAAAAAGAACAAATAATCCAATTTCTTACCTTCCACCAATCATCATGAACATGGATTGTTCTTAAGAGGGCTTTTTGTTTTGCTTGTTAGCATGCTCAATTATTTCAGGATTGTCTTCCAAAGTTCAATACAATGGATCACTTCCACTTCAGAGGATTTTTTGTCTGTGAGATGAATGCATAACTGAAGATAAGGAGAAGGTCGGGATCAATAACCTTGACCTAGAACATCAGGAGCTGTATAAAGGAGGTGAGAACCTTGCAGAACAATGTCCTCCAAAAACAGGGATGTGATTTTTGACAACTGGAGCATTTTCTAAAAATTCTCTACTGGGGTCTTTCTTAACCTCAGTTGAATTGTTTATGCGATATCCACTTTACTGAAGTCCTTTTACCTTGTAGACTGTTGTATGCTTAGAACCACTGACTTCTAATTCTGGAAAGAAGCCCGGTCATGGGGCCTCACCCTCATAGGACAGAGGAGGATTCTAAAGGCACTGCCACACCTCAGGGATTTCTGTCTTTGGAGGTGGAGGTGCGGACACTGGGGGGTTCTCTTTCCCTCCATTCAAGGTTGGAGGCATTCTTTGCATATGTCTTAGAAGGCAACTAGAGTTAGTTTGGATTGTTTTAGGATCAACGTAGACCACTCTTTCCTTCAAATAGCTTAACATCTAGTTAATTTATGAGTTCTGAGGAATTTCTGTGGAAAACCAAGACATTTTTCACTCAATTTTGAACTTTGCCACTGTATTGAACTTCTCCAATTTCATTTCCTTACCATCTAACATATAAGTTTCCTTACCTGTCTTCCATATAGGTTGTCATGAGGCTTAAATGAGCCAAAGTATGTCAAATTCATGTAATAATACTTCCACAGCACTCCATGAATATTAACTTTGATTCCCTTCCTTCTTGCATGTCCCCTGCCCCTTCCCAGAATAGTTGCATGACCTTTCTGAGCTTCAATTTCCTCATCTGAAAAAATACAGATTGTACTTTACTATAAACTTATCATGCAGGGTTTTAGTGGGGATCAAATGAGGTAATCTATCTAAACAAATTTCATAGAACCTGGCATAAAGTAGGCAGTCAGTAATTTGTAGCTGGGCTTACTTTAAAACCTGTTAATATGCTTTAAGTCAGTTATTGAATTGGCTGGGCTATCTGAAGGAATGGACCATATTCACCTGATTAATTTTGAGCTATGTTGAATTTTTCTCCTCTAGTTTTATTGAAGTATAACTCACAAGTAAGGCTGTGTATATTTCAGACATACAATGTGATGTCTGGATATATGTATATGTTGTGAATTGATTACCATAACTAACATATCCATCACTTTCTGTGGTTACCTTTTATAGGGGAAGGGTTAGAAAACTTATAACTTAATTTCTTAGCAAATTCCAAGTATATAGTAATTTATAATTAACTATAGTTAACCAGTTGCACATTGTGTTGTTGTTGTTGTTGTTGTTGTTGTTAGGTGCCATTGAGTCTAATAGTGACCCAATGTACAACAGAATGAAACACTACCCAACTGTGCCATGAGGATGATATTTTTACATTTGAGCCCATTGTTGCAGGCACTATGTTTCGTCTCATCTTGAGTCATGAACCACATCAGCAAAAGAAGATCCTGGGGTTTTACTCCATTCCTGTCATTAAATTTGCTTGTACTTTGAGGAGGCAACTCTTCCCCAGTCATTTCTTGAAAGCCTTCTAGCCTGGGGGGCTCATTTTCCAGCAATATATTTGACAGTGTTTCTCTGCTATTCATAGTTTTCAGTGGCTAATTGTTTTGGTAATGCACTGCCTGGTCCTTCTTCCTTATGTTTCTTAGTCTGGAAGCTCAGCTGAAACCTGTCCACCATGGGTGGCCCTGCTGGTGTCTGGAATACCGGTAGCACAGCTTTGAACATCACCGCAACACACAAGCCCTCACAGTATGAAAAGCTGACAGACTTGGGGGAAAGTTGAACATTAGATCTTCAGAACTTGTTCATTTTATAACTGAAATATTGTACCTTTGACCTAGCTCCCTTCCCCTCTCTCCTATCTTCCATCCCTTTGGAATCCACCTTTCTACTGTTTATTCCTATGGATCTGATTTCTTGTGAGTGCACATCTAAGTGAGATTATGTAGTACTTGTCCTTCTGGGTCTGGCTAACTTTACCTAACATAATGTAGTCTAGGTTCATCCATGTTGTCACAAACAGCATGAATTCTTTTGTTTTTGGTCAGCCCTATTGAATTTAGATAGAGGAGAGAATTTATATAGGAAGAGCATAGTGTGTAGACTTTTATAGATAGTGTGTTAATTTCAGCCCTGATATCTCCAATTTCTGTGTTTCTCTCATCTTTTTTATTTCTTCTTTCTTCTTCTATCATTCTTCATTGTTTTCTCTTGATGATAAACAAAGTGTCTTTTTCCTTATGGTTCAATACAAGGAAGCATTTGTGCCAGTGAGGAGCAGGTGAGATAAATCTAATGGAATGGTTCTCCTGGCCTCTGGCAGTATTTGACACTCTAGCATCTCCATCCATCTCTGGGCCCTCAGGACACAACTTCTCCATTTCCTTTTGTCTCTTCTCTTTGTAAAAAAACTGAGTTTTTGTTTGTTTGTTTGTTTGTTTTTCCCCTCTCTTCCTTTGCCTACTGGTTAAATTCTGAGTCCTCTTGAGTTTCATGAGTGATCATCTTCTCTCCACACTTCCCACAAATTTTCCCGGGAACTCTCTTCCCTTGATGGCTTCATCCCTATCATGTTAAGCCTCAAATCTGTATCTCTACTCTAGACTGCTCAGCAATGGTCAGTGGTTGGACATATTTACCTGGGTATGCCATTGGCTAAGGTCAATGTGTAGAGAATAGAATACATCATCATTTCTACAAAACCCAGCTCTTAAATTTTCCAGATTAGCTCTATGACTCCGACCTTTTGCCCCTCTGCAATACAAGTGCCAAAATGATTGGTCTAGTTGGTCCAACTTCTGGACCATGAACCAGCACTGGTCTGTGGCCTGTTAGAAACTGAGCCACCCAGCAGGAGGTGCACAGCTAGTGAAGCTTTATCTGTATTTACAGCCACTCCCCATTGCTCACATTACTGCCTGAGCTCCACCTCCTATTATATCATCAGTGGCATTAGATTGCTTTCCACAAAACTGGTCCCTGGTGCCAAAAAAGTTGTGCATCACTGCAATAGAGTGAATGAATTATGTATTTTGTTTTTTTCTAAGCAAAATCTTTCAGTGTCCAAATATCACCTTCTCTATAAAGACCAATTCAACCCATCATTCCCATTTCTGCACTTATTAGTGCTGTTATTGAATTAATTTTATTCTATAAGTATGCTAAATTTATGTTTTCTTTCCTTCTAGACCAAGGGTCAGCAAAATTTTTTGGTAAAGGGCCAGAGAGTAAATATTTTAGGCTTTACAGAACATATGGTCTCTGTTGTAACTACTCAACTCTGTGGTTGTAGCATGAAATCAGCCATAGACAAAACAAATGAATGAGCACAGCTATGTTCCAATAAAACCTTATTTACCAAAACAGGCAGTGAGCTAGAGCTAGCTCACAAACCAGCGGTTTTTGACCCCTGTTCTAGACTGTAGACTCCTCAAGGGTTCCTTAATATGAATTTAGAGTACAGAGAGCCTTTTATCTGCCAGATGATTTAAGAGATCTAAAGATCTGAAGGCAGCTGAGACTCAGTTCCTGACCTCAGGGATCTTGCATGGAAACCAAACACAGGCTGTAGTTGAGATGTGTATTAGTCCTCTAGGGCTGCTAGAACAAAGTGTCACAACCCAACTGGTTCTAAATAGCAGAAATGTATTATCTCATAGTTATGGAGGCTTGAAGTCTCAAACCAAGTGAGGGCACGCATGATTCCTTGTGAGGGCTCTGAGAGAGAATTTGCTCTATCCCTCATCTCTAGCTTCTGGTGATTTCCTGGCAATCTTTGGCATTTCTTACCTTGTAGAAGCATCACTACAATTCTCTGCTTTCATATGGCATTCTTCTTATGTCTTTCCTTTGTGCATTTCTGTCTATGACCAAATTTCTGCTCTTTATAAGGACACCATTCAGATTAGGCCCACCCTGATAACCTCATTTTCACTTGATTATTTCTGTAAAGACCCTGTTTCCAAGTAAGGTCAAATACATGAAGGGTTAGCACTTTAAAAGATCATCTTTGGGGGAAATAATTCAACCTTTGAATCATGGTGCTGGAGATGTCTAGTGAATATACCATGGACTGCCAAAAGAATCAACAGATCTGTCCAAGAAGTGCAACCAGAATGCTCCTTGGAAGCAAGAATGGCCAGACTGCATCTTACATATTTCAGACGTTTAGTCAGGGGAGACCAATCCCTGGAGAAAGACATCATATTTGGGAGAGTGGTGGGTCAATGAAAAAAAGGAAAACCCTCCACCAGATGGATTGACACAGTGTCTGCAACAATGGGCTTAAACATAAATAAGAGTGTGTTGGGCACAGAATCGCGAAATGTTTTGATCTGGTGTACATAGGGTCGCCATGAGTCGGACTCTACTCGAGGGCACCTAACAACAACAACAACAATGAAACATTAGATCAATTGTTGTTAGATCATGTCTGACTCATCGAGACCCTCATAGGGTTTTCAATGGCTGATTTGTTTCGGAGTTGCCTTAGGAGTGGATTTCCACGTCCTTTTCCCGTTTTTGCAGTGCTGGGAATCAAACCTAGGACCTCAGAGACTGCAGAGCAGCACTTTACCAACTGAGCTAAATCCCAGCCCACATTAGATCAATAGCATGCTTAAAATAAAAGTCAAAACCACTAGATTCCAAGCACTAGACTTCAAGCCAAGCAGATTTCATGTTTAGAAGTACTAAAAAAAAATTGTTTCATTTGTAAATACAGAAGGAATAAAACATCACTGCATCAATGCAGAAGTTATCAAGAAGATATTGTGAGGACAATAAGTAGCAAATTTAGTCAACTTTGCTCTTTTCTCAGTTGCTTAAATCCCACAGTATTTGAAAATATAGCTAAAAGATGCCAACTGTTGAAAGCCTGTATTTCTAGTTATTTTCCATTAAATATTTTTGGAATGTTGTACATTTTATCTGTTCATACATTCTGCTACATGGCTATCTGAATAATCTGGACAGTTTTCATTCTGGGAAGAATGACGAATATCACATTAGACTGGTGTTAGTAATAGATCCAGTTATTTTAGAGGATCTGTCATTTGTCTTAACAGTAACTAAATTCTTACCAGCTGCTTATAAGAACACAGCCATGCCAACCTCATAGCTAAATCAATATCTGTTTTGGAAGGACAGAGGATATTCAAGGGGTTGCATGTGCTAATAAAAAAATACGAAATGTCTTTGTAACCATAGAAGTCTGATTAAAGATGAGAATAACAAAATTTTAGAACAGTTAAGTGTATAAAACATTCCCATATCTTGTGCTAGTGGCATAATTTCTGCATTGCTATTATTCTGACATTTTAACCAAGTTGGGCTTTTCCTGTACACATTCAGTATTGAAGACTGAGCGTATTTTCCTAAATTTATCATTTCTGATTGCATTGAAAGAAAAGTTTACAGACACTTCACAGCTGATCATTCAACACTGGCTTACTAGAACAAAGGCCATAAACTTTGTTCTAATGGAAGTTTTGGGATTTTAGAGGAATAAGTCTTGAGAGGAATTCTGGGATGATAGTGGGTGGGAGGAGAGGTGGACAGTGGGGCTACTTTTAAAATTCTTACACTAGATTAGGGCTGGGGTTTAGTTCAGTTGGTAGAGTGTGCCTCTGCACTCTCTGAGGACCTGGGTTCAATGCCCAGCACAGCATAAACAGGAGAAGGATGTGGCAATCTACTCCTGAAGCAACTCTGAAACAATTAGCCATTGAGGACCCTGTGAGGGTCACTGAGTCCGACTCTACTCAATGGCTCCTAACAAACAATAAGACTAGATTAAGTTAGATTTTTCTTATAAAGCGTTTTTAAGGTGTCTTTGTGCTTTTTCTGTGATAACTTTCTTGGATAGAACATAGAGGACTTTTGGCCCCTGACCACTGCCATACCTACAGAAACCAACTTTTTAGAACTTTCAATCGGCTGATGTGTATGTGTGCGTGTTTGGCAGGGATTTTCTGGAGAGACATGAAGCACCACTTTAATTCCCATGGATGCTGCTTGTTCCCCAGAGCGGAAAATGTTCTATTTTTGGCCACAAGAATATTTCTGAGGAAAAAAAAAATTAAACAAAGCATGGAAACAACTTCATATGTGTAGTTTTCTGAGTTTTAAGATGTTTTAAGGGTTTAATGTGTTTGGGTGAAGATGAGACACTGCTTAGATGTGAGGGTTTCAGAATGATAAGAGAAACTACATAATTCGGACCCCAAGTTAGGACTTGAGGACTTGGGCAGGGCAGCTGTGCTGTTGGGGGTCCTGGCTGGGGAGGTCGAAGCTTGGCTGTTGAGAGCAGATAGACAACTGGCAGGTGTGGAGAAAATGCCTTTTATACCAGAAAAAGGAAAACACCTGAAGACAGCTGGTCTTTGCCTAAGCACATTAATTAACCTCTCTTGGGTTGTAACAGAATATTCTACCCCCAGGCAAGACAGCCCTGTTGGCATCCCTGCATTTGGGAATATGGACTTCCAGGGGCAGGTTTCCAGCAGCTTCTGATCTCAAGATCACTGGAGGTCAGCCACAGGGTGAGTGAAATCCTTTTTTGGCCCTTCCCCCAACAAACATCTTTTCAGGGAACAGCTTTTGGCTGCCATGGCTTCTTTTGTTGCTGTTTGACGTCTTGGAGATGGAAAAGGAGAGCATAGACAAGCACACCATCACCCAGCTACTCCTGGGTAGCACTGCCTGTTGATGCTGTCTGCTCACACCAGGTGTGGTGCTGAGCCAGCACTGCCCAGGGGCTTGCAGGATGATCAGGTAGGGGCTGAGACCATTGTTCTGAAGTGGTTGGAGTAGCTGGGAGGTGTGATCACAGAAACTGTAAAACCTAGAGCCCCTGGAAGTGGAGCTGTGCCCTTCGGCTCTGATTAAGAAATACAGGCTTGTGCAGAAGGAGCTGCGTAATTGGACACCCTGCAGCAAACCCGGGCGGGTGGAGTCCTGGGAGACAGCCTGGGATTTTCTCTCCCCATCCTGCTGTTGAAATATTCTTAAATTCCAGTTGGTTGTTCCTTTCATCTGCTTCAAACCTAGCCCCCGGGTGCAGATGCGGTCGCGTTTCTGGGTAATGTTTAATTCTTGCTAGG
Organism: Pedetes capensis; assembly: GCA_007922755.1. Taxonomy (NCBI): domain Eukaryota; kingdom Metazoa; phylum Chordata; class Mammalia; order Rodentia; family Pedetidae; genus Pedetes; species Pedetes capensis. The sequence goes on from VMDO01002436.1 coordinate 147,547, forward strand.
AAGGGCTGTTCTCTTCTCATGAAGAGATTCAGTACCTTTGGAATTACGGAATGAAGTGTTTGTGAGGAGACCTGTTATTACTTGCCGTTCTTTAGGCAGAACATTTCTGAGGGGCACTGTTCTTGAAGGCAGCTCTGAGTCCATGCCTTTGGAGTCTGGGAGTTTGTCTTCTTGATGATAGTCTCTTGAAACATGTGCTAGAGATTGAGAGACTTGTGTTGCACTAGGTCAGAAATGTGTACACACTACACAGGTCATGTTTGCTTGAAGCCAGCTGAATGTCTTGTGCTTTTGTCCTCATTTGTTGAACAAGTAGGTATAAAGCACCTACTAGGTGCCAGATTTGGGCTGGGGTTTAGCTCAGTTGGTAGAGCACTGCTCCGTACTTTCTGAGGACCCAGGTTCAATCCCCAGCACTGCAAAAATGGGAGAAGGATGTGGCAGTCCACTCCTGAAACAATCCTGAAAACAATTAACCATTGAAAACCCCATGAGTCAGATCCTACTCAATGGCACCTAACAACAAGGTACCAGACTGAGGGCCAACCCAAGAGACACAGTGTTTGCTGGTTTGGTGCTTATAAGTCTGTATTAGTGAGCCTTCTCCCTTTTTAAGGAAAGGTTCATTTCCTTAAAAAGAGGAAAGGTAAAAGGAAGCTTCCAGAGGGTTATAGGAAGTTTTGATCAGTTTTGTACTGTCACTCTGGATTATAACTTTGGTTAAAAATATTTTTTAACAGGTAAAATCTTGCATCAGGAAAATATAAAAGGAACACCAAAGATATTACTTAACTCATTAGTTGATGAGGAAATCATTGGCTTATGGTTTCAAAGGCTTTTGTTCATGGTCCATTGTCTCTGTCGATTTTGAACCTATAGTGAGGCAGAAACCCATGGTGGGGAACATATGGTGGAGCAAAGACTTTTACCTCATGGCATCTGGGAAGCAAGCAGAGAGACAGGAAGGGGTTGGGGTCCTAATATCTCCTTCAAAGGTATACCCCAATGGCCTAACTATCTTCTAGTAGGCTCCTCTCCTAAAGGATCTGCCACCTCCTAATTGTGTCATAGGCTGGTTCCCAGCCCTTTAGCACATGAGCCTTTGGGGGAATGCTCTAGATCCAAACCAGGACATAGTCTGATAGGAAAGAGAGACAACATATTCACATTCCAGGGAGTGCTTTCAATAGGGTGCCCAGAGAGAGAAGAATGATAGGAGAGTTTTAGAAAGCGTTGGCAAGGATGGTCTCTCTGGGAGGGTGAAATTTAAGTTAACATATAAAGAAGGCAGTAACCTAAAGAAAGGGGGATGGGAATGAGCTTTTCAGGCCAAAACAATAGTAAGTGCAAAGGCCTTGAGTTGAGAAAGCTGAGCATATCTGAGGCACCTAATAATCCCTGTGTCATTGAAGCAAAGAGGGAAAGGATGAGCCAGGCCTGAGGTGAATGTGGAGGGTTCCTTGTGGGCCTGGCTCACATGGTGCCTTGAAAGGGAAGCAAAGAGTTTAGAGTTTATCCTAAGAATGTTGAAAAGCCATGACAGGGCTTGAAGCAACAGCCTGACACAATCTTCCTAGCCTTTTGGGAGAACACAACTGCCGTGTGCAGAATGGTCATGGTGCAGGCATAGGAGGAAGCTTTTGCAGACTCTTGCTGGTGTCTGGGCAGGAGGCAATGGTGACTTAACCTGGGGTGTGGTGGCAGCTCCTTCCTAACTTTGTCTTATCTTCCAGGTATTAGCTTTCTGGGGGCTGGTGCTTTAGGCTTTCCCCAAATTCTTTAAGTAGATCATCCCATTTGACTATCTCCATGGCCCTGGGAGGCAGGAAGGAAACTTAGGGTATTATTGCCATTTGACAGATACGTAAAAGGAAGGTTCCAGAGGGTATAGGAAGTTTTGAGCAGAGCCAGGCTCTTGCATTCCCAGCCCAGGATTCTTTGTTGCTCCATGTGATGCCATCCTGACGACCATTTTGCTTTGTACTGTCACTCTGGATTATAACTTTGGTTAAAAGTAATTTTTTAACAGGTGAAATCTTGAGTCAGGAAAATATAAAAGGAACACCAAAGATATTACTTAACTCATTAGTTAATGAAGGAATCATAAGTTTGTTCTAAGACTAACAAAAATATTTACAAGTAATTTAATACTCAAGTGTTAGGATAAGATTGTTAGGGTTAGAGAGTAACTGGCTAATGTCCATCAAGCAGTAAATCTTTGGAGTTATCTTTTCTACCAGGCAGAAGTTTGTATCTCTACCAGGCAAAAATCTACAAGGTAACAGGTAATGCCACTAAGTCAGGGACCTTTAGTCAATAACAAACAATGGGATGAACTAAGTATATCTTCCTAGAAAATTCTTGGGTGGTCCTAGTAAGCTGTGCCATCCACCTCTTTTGTTTTGTTTTATTTCCAAGTTTTGGTTAATTTGTATGACACTATTACCCAGAGAAGTGTTCCCCTAGATAGCAAGCCTAGAGGTAGAGACCAAAACCTATAAGAATGAATATATTAAAATCCAACCCTACCTCCCCCAAGGGGAGTTGACCCTCAGTCATTTATCAGATGTTATTGAGTCCTTCCTTTGGATGTGCTGAACTCTTGGCCAGTGAGAGCCCAAAGCTTAATAATACAAAACAGTTCCTGCCCGAGGACTTCACAGTCTAGACAGGGGAACAGATACATACATGGACACGTTCTCATTCATTGTGATTAAAGCCAAGCAGAGATGTGGGGACTGTATGGGTGCCAGAGGAAAGAGAAGAGCCCTAACCCTGGGCAAGCAGAGCAGTTCCACAGAGAAAGTGTCTTAGAGCTGTGTCTTAAAGGACCCACAAAATGCAGCCAGGTTGAGAAGGGCTGGGGTGGGGAAGGTCATTCAGGCTTTATGTCAATGACTGGCCTGAGAAAGAGCATGGATGTGTGCAAGGAGATTTGATTAGGGAAGATTTGAAAATTTCTCCTCCCTTCTCACAGCTTCTCACAGCTTCTCACAGAACTCTGCAAATCAAGTGGGGGATGGGTGGGGAGGAGATGGGGGTGGAACAGGGAAGGAGAAGTTGGAGTCCCTTGGGTAAGCTTGCAAAATTTTCTTTAAATATTAGGTCAAATTCTCTATAAAAACTCTATTTAAAACTTTTTTGAAAGACTTTGAAGTTCCAGAGAAGCAGGAAGTTAATTAGAGCCGCTTTGATATCTTACGGTATGTTTTAACAGCTGGTTAAGACAGTTTAAACAATAAGTACTGATGTGGTTTGGGATGCGTCTGTGACAGCCAGTTCTGGCCAGAGCAAAGCATCCCTGCATCTGAGAGCAATAGCAGTTGGCTTTAATTTTCGAAAGAGTTCAGGCCAAAAAGTTCTCTAAAACCCAAGAGAGGAACTTCTAAAGAGGAAGATTGCTCCTAGAGGATGTGTTTGGGGGTAAAAGATGAATTGAGCAGGAAACAAATGATCTAACTTGGGTCTGGGAGGAGCACAGAACATGCCAATTTCTGAACAATTCTCTTAAGATAGACTTAACCCAGGATATCTGAGGGCAGCTGCCATTTATAAGAGGGTCCAAATGGGGTGGATTGGCATCTGTGAAGAACACTTGAAGAACACCAAAAGTGTCCAACCAGTTTAGATTTTCTGGGGATTGTCATTGTGCTTGGCTTAACACTTAATTTGTTTTCCTAGCCAACACCCTCAGCCATCTTAATTGTGTAAAACTTTCAACAAACACTTCCTCCGACCTTGCCCTTGATTACATCTCCTCCATTCTAGAGAACAGCACACCGAGAAATGTTACAATAAGAACATATCTGTGGAGTGTGGTTTCAGGCACTATAGGAAGACCTACTCTGGGACTGTAAGTTGCTGGTGGTGGTGATGATATTAGCTAACACTTGGAGGGCTAATGTTTATATTAGGCTGAACATTCTGTACCCATTCTTATGTGGTAGGTATTTTACCTCCATTTTACAGATGAGGAAACTGAGGCTCAGGGAGCTCCAGTGACTTGTCTATATATCCTTCCATCCACCAAGTCTTTGTTGTTGTTGTTGTTGTTAGATGCCATCAAGTTGGTGTCTGACTCATAGAGACGCTATGTACAACTGGTGAAACACTATTGCCAGTGCTTCTCTGCTATTTATAGGGTTTTCGATGGCCGATTGTTTTTTGGGAGTGGGTTGCCAGGTCCTTATCCCAAGTCTATAGTACCTAGTGTTCTCTGGCGGTCTCCCATCCAAGTACTAGCCAGGCCCCACCCTGCTTAGCTTCCAAGATCTGATGGGATCAGACGCCACAGTGGCACAGCTGCAGGCACCAAATTTTCAGCTTCCATTTAATCTTCCATCTCTCAACAATTTATATAATAGTGTATTGCACTCTTTTCCCCAATATGCAAAAATTGGCCCAAGACATAAAAGTGGTTGGTAGAGAGGTTATTTTGGTGATGGGCCAAGGGCTGGCTGACAGATGACTGTACCATTCCATTCAAGACATGCAACTGTATCTTCCAAAAATACTGCCTTGGGCATGTCATAGCAATCTTCCAAGGACTTCCCATTTTTGACAGAAGAAAGATCAAATTCTTCTCTCTGGACAGCACATGCCAGCCTGGTGGGGAGGGTTTGGAGCCTGAGTCCTGACTTGCTGCTGCAGTGGGGATTATCTTGTGAAAGCTGTTTGTTTCTTTAAAAAACTGCCACCAGCACATCTTTTCTGGAGAAAAGCTTAGATTTATTGATAAAATAAAATGTAATGAGAACCATACAAGACCACATTTTGGCAGTACGTACATTCACACTGAATGGACTGAGAAAAGATTGGCATGGGTCCTTCCACAAAGATAACCTGACAGTTTTCTATAAGTTCCATTTTTAGTAGGATGCATGAAGAACTTTGAAACAATTAGTTTTGTGAATAGAGTGCATTTATAAATGAAGAAATTCTGTAAAATGTCTACACAGAGACTACAGTCTTCTAAAATAGTGAAGTTTCCTTAGTAAATTGTTGACCTCAAGCTACTTACCATTTTTTTCAAGATAAATACATCTTTATTTATTATAGTCTTGATATACAGGTGTATAAGTGAGTAAGTGGGCTGCCCAACTCCAGTGGGGGAAAGGGTGTTAAAAATGCATAAGTAAAGTTTATATAGAAAACACAATGGAAGAAATATTCTTTCTTAAAGAAGAGGCGGACTGGGGTTTAGCTCAGGTGGTTGAGTGCTCCTCTGCGCTCTCTAAGGCCCTGAGTTCCATCTCCAGCACTGCAAAAATGGGAGGAGGATGTGGTAGCCCACTCCCTATATAATCCCAAATAAGCAGCCACTGAAAACCTCATGAATAGCAGAGAAGCACTGACATAGTGCCAGGCATGGAACAATATTGGGGAGTGTTTCATTCTGTTGTACATAAGGTTGCTATGAGTTGGGCCTGAGTTGATGCAATATAACAACAACAAAGAAGAGTCACTTCATATGAAAAGCAGAGGGCATGCCCAGGTGTTCTAGAACTCAGCATCTACCACAAACAAGAGGTTGGAGGGACAAAGATAAGGGAGAAGAGGGCTGACAGCTTCTCTTTTCCCCTGCACACAGCAGCATCTTGCCTACTTCTCAGGAAACCTTTGCTGCTCACTGTTTGTGGAATGTTTATGGGCCATGGCTGTTTTTGACTCCTTTTTTGTTTGACCTACTGGGCTAAGCTTTTCTCCAGATCTTTGCTGCACAAATTTGGAAAGTTTTGTACCTAGGGTCTACATGTCATCTCTGGAAAACTATACGTTGTTTTTCTTTCTTTCTGGCATTAGATTTGGCTTTATCCTGCTTTTATTGGTTCTGGAGGTACTCTCAATAACCTATGAATAGTTGATATCAGTAGCGTGACATCACTTTATAACTGCAGACAGAATTCTGCACAGTACAATAAGTACTCTGATCTGCAGTTCACAAGTGATCCTAAGTTTCTTGCTGAGGGATCACATCAGCGATGACATGTTAGCCATCACCTACTGGGATGATTCTAGTAGGGGACTGCCACTGTTCTCAAAGTGAAAAAGAATGGACTCTTGAGCACACAGAAGGTTAATCCACTCTTATCTTGTTTAGGAATTCTAGTGTTTCCAGATTTTCAACAGATAATCTTTGGGGATTAGGAATCAGACCTCCTAGGAATTCTTGGGAATTACTCAAGTCCTAAATTATTCTTAAAATATTAAAACATTCCTTGTATTCTTTGCTTATTATCATGGATATCTGATAAAAATACATTTATAAATAAGGAGCTTTAAGTTTAATAGTATTTGTCACAGTGGCCTATAGCAAATATTCAATTGCTTAAAAATGCTAGCAAACATGTTAGTGTTTGAAACTGAAATAGCCTATTTAGGAACTTATTTTGTCTCCAAGAATTTTCATTTTGGAATATCATTCATAGGATTTTCATAAAGCAGATATGTATGTAAACTTATTTTTTCCCCAAATGAGTCACCAATGTCACCATAAAAGACCACAAACAGGCACTTGTCACATGGCAACAGCCACAAGTAACATTGTTGGTTGGACAAAGGTGGCATCCATCCTCTGTGTGCCTCTACTAAGTTCCCAAAAATGTTGTCCTTGCACTTCAGCTGCAAGTGTCCACTGTTCCCAGTCTTGCTTTCTACTTAGTGTCAGTGGAATCCTTCAACCTGGCAATGTCTCCATGTTGACTGCTAAGTTTAATTCTCACAATGATATTATAATATTTTTCCCATCTTCCCAGTTTTTTGACTGACTTTTCTTGGGGTTTGGGATTCAGAATAATACATTTCCAGGGTTATGTTAGGAAGAATTCCCTCATGGAATCACTAAATTATCCTAAGTTAGTTTCTGCATACTGTCTATTATTATATCTTCATTCTTGGAGTAATCTAAGACACCACTACTGTTCAACACAGGGATCTAGAATTAACTCAAGAAATCTCTACTAGCCGATCTTGAATACTCACTGCTGCCATTATTCAATGGCATGAGGTCTTCCTCTAGACAAGATCTGCTTTAACAAATAGAAAACTGGACCACAGCAGACAGGACAAGTTCAAAACTGGAATGGGTTAGAAGAGAGCATCAGTCTGGGAGCCCTATGGGACTTTGATGAAAATTGCTACATAGGGCTGTGTTGGTTATCTTATTTTCTTATGCGGTATAAAAGAACCATCAAGAATGAGAGTGTCAAACCACCTGAAATCCTGGCACTAACTAGTTGTGAGACATTGAGCACAGTTCTTGCATAGTGAGTGGGAGGATTAAATGAGATAATTCATGCTGCGGTGCTCTGGCACAGAATAACTGTGAACTAAGACAACCTATGGGGCTGGGATTTAGCTCAGCTGGTAGAGCGCTGTGCTGCAGTCTCTGAGGTCCCGAGTTCAATTCCCAGCACCGCAAAAATGGGAGAAGGGCCTGGCAATCCACTCCCAAGGCAATCCTGAAACAGCCGTTGAAAACCCTATGAGGGTCGCTATGAGTCGGATACCGGCTCGATGGCACCTAACAACAACAACAACAATAAGACAACCTACTGCTGTGTTGTTTTATAATAGGAAAGAAGGACACATGGAATTACTGAGAGTGCCTCAACCGCTACTTTCATTCGTTATTCATGTTTCTAAGTTTTCCCAGGGGTGCCTGCAGGTAGGTGACAGACAGAACCCTGCCATCTGTCCTGACACTATCAATTTCTAAAATGCTGTTGCCACACCCAGGCTGAAACCTGAAAACCAAACCCAAACAATCGTGCAAGGAGGGGACCTTTTGTTTGGTGACTTGTCATCTTGACCTGTCACAAGACTTCCTGAGGCAGCTTTAGGTTTACGCCTTATTGGAAACACAGGCAAGGAACAGACTGAACAAATCCAGGGTTGGACAGTCTGGAGACCAAATGCAGAACAAGACAGATGTCCTCATTCTGGGGCAGGCCTTAAGGGTGTTCTGCTCACACTCCTCTCCCCATGTTCACCTGTGGGTGCAGGTTTTATAAAAGAAAAGGTCACCTAGGAGGATTTGTCTTTCTGAATCTATCTCAAAGAGGTCTAGGACCTCTCAGATACAGTTACATAATCTGAAGTCAGAGGCCGTTGAGTAGTTTTATTACAGAACAGCCAGGAAACAGTTTGCACTGGTTTATGGAAGAAGGTTCAGGCTTATGATTACTAGTACAATCTTTAGCACATTTAGGTTTGAAAACCACTTTCTTCTCCAGTTAGCTGCATGAATTTGGATGAACTAATTTTTAAAAGTTTTATGTTTCCTTGGTTAATAAAACTAGGGTAATAATTATATCTACCTCATTAAGATACCCTGAGGGTCAAATAAAAGATGTAAAAAGCTCTAAACAGATATAGCATTTCAGTTTTACAAGGTGTAAAGAGTTATGAAGATGGATGGTGGCAGTGGTTGAACGACATTATGAATGTATCAATATCACTCAAATATACACTTAGAAATGATTAAAATGGTAAATTTTGTTATGTCTATTTTGCCACAATAAAATTATAGGAAAAAAGCTATCAATAGAGATTCTGGAATACGGTAAATACTTAAGACACATTAGCTATATTTATTACTAGGGTTGAGGTGTACAAATTCTTCTTGACATCCTCCAACATTGCTTTCTTGGGAATATTGAAAGTGATTGATTTTCTCATGAAAAAAGCTGGTGAAGAAGGGAGTGAGGTAAGTTCTACCACACTAACAGACACGATTGCTATCATCCTGGCCTATATTGCACAACAGGGAGTTCTTGGCCATGAGTAGTATGAACAGGGAGGCGGGTGGACAGAGAAGAGAGGAATAGCTGAGTTAGGTAGATGTGGAAGAGGGTGCTTGAAGGGGTGGGGACTGTTGGCACCTGGGAAATCTCCTTCAGCTGTCTCATGTCAGTTGTTTATTTTATTCTAACCCATTTAATTTATTCCAATCCTGGTTGAGTTAAATCAGAAGATTTTTCTTTTTATAAATGCTTGAGTCATCTCTCCTAAATGAGGCTCTTGTACAGCATGCCAACCCACAGCCTGCCATGCCTTACTGGCCAGAAGAGTCTTTGCAAGGACTATGTTTATAAGCAGTTGATCAAGTACCAGTGATGAGACTTGAGGGATCAAACATCACCTTTCCCTGAGGGCCAGTGGAAAATTATGCTCCAGTGTTGTCCTGATCAGAGATTTCAGAGATAGATCTTCTTGGAATACCTCATTTTCTGATCCATCCTTACATTTCTGATCCATTAACTACTAAAACAAAATCAAATGAAATGTGAAACAAACACTCCTCCCAGGGCCTCTTTCTCAGACTATACCATGAATGTGGCTGAGCTTTCCCTCACAAACAATGTGCAGGCAGCAGCCTCTGGTATAGACAGCTCTTACAGGGTCTCCCCAGATCACCATGGTCCCTTCCCCAGAAGGAGTGGGTTTCCAGCACCCATGTATACTGTTTGAGTTCCCTTTCCTGGAATGATTTCTGATATGGTGCTTGTATGAGAACAGTCAACAGTTTTGAGTGTCTTCTGTGGGTCAGCCACATCACTAGATGCTTAATTAATACTCCTTCAGTTAATCCTTAATGCTGCTTAAGTATCATTATCTCTAGTTTTCAGATGAGGGTACCGAGGCTTGGAGATGGTCAACAATTCATAGTGGATGGAAAAGAGGTTTAAATCTAGGTCTCTTTGACTCAAAACAATTTGCCTTTAATTGCTAAGTGGTCATTTAAACTGACCTGACCATAGCATCCATTCCTCATTTTGTAGGGCTAGAGCTATATGCAGATGTACATGGCAGGTAACTATTCTTGACATCAGCCATACTGTGACAATTTATGCCGAGTATGAGTCTGTCTTGGTTCTCTTTCTAAAACAGGCATTATCCCCCACCCTTTTTTTTTTTGCCACATGTGTGCCATGTTGGCAGTTCTTGCTTTGAGCTTATCATATATCCTTGTTGGCTGGCGTTCTTGTCTTGTGGTTATTGGTTATTGATTAAGAACTTGACCCTGGACTCAGACTCACACTATAACCCTACTACCTACTGGGTCTGTGATTCCAGGAAAGAAAGTTGCTTAATTCATTTCAGTTTTTGGATCTATAAAATGGGGACATTGACAGCACCAAACTTGTAGGGCTATTATGAAGATTAAATGAGACAAAGAGTTAGAATAGCAAATGGCTTATGTTACCAATTTACTATAATTATTCAAACTTGGGAGAGTTCACTGAATGCTAATAATAACTAATAACATGCTAAGAGTTTACATACTGCTCACTACAAGCTTTAATTCCCTACCTTTGGTTTGATTATTTAACAAATCTTTATTGTGGACTGTGTCACTCAGGCTGGCCTAGAACTTGTAATTTTCTGGCCTCAGTGCTGGGATTACAGGTGTGCACCAATGAGTGTTTATTATATGTCATATATACTATATATATATATAGATGTCATGGATTCAGAGAAGAATAAAACAATTTTTCCTATTTTCAGGAAATGTACTGAGTGGTGGGATAGATGGTCATGTAAAAAGATACATTTAACTTGATGTGCTAAGAACGGAGGGTTAATTTGGAGATTGGAGCAGGGATATGTGGATTATCCCAGCCTTTGAAAGAATAAGAGCAAGAATAGCTAGTTGGGGTAAGATAGAAAAGTAGTTCTATGCAGAAAGAAGGTGTGCAAAAGACCAGAAGGTGGGAAGTGACAATGTGGGTGAGAGGACCGGTGCATCATTTGTTGATGTTAGAATATACATTTGAAGCTAGACGATGTGGCTGGAGACAAATGTGGGGTAGGAAATTGGATTTTATTTATGGGTCATGGGGAAGCCCTTGAGGGGATTTTAGTGGAGAGATTATAGTGTAGAGAGTGGTGTTAAGGAGCTGGGAGAGTGGTCAGGATTGGCCAAGGAGACCAGGTAGGAGGCTTTTAAGACACAAAATGGCCCAAACTCGTCAAGTGGGATGGAGGGAAAGGATGAATTTAGAAATATGCAGGAGGCAACACTAGAGGACCTGTAATTGATTGGTGGTGGGTGGGAGGGCAGGAGTCTTTCTTTGTTACCTTTTGGTACTATAAATCTTGAGATACTGCCCCTTTTCCCTGGGAGTTCTCATTTTAGAAGGCAACTCTTATTCCATGTTTCCAGAAGAATCAATTAGACAATTAGGCTCACAGTCTCCTAATGCCCAGTAGAGAAACTATCTGAGGGGCTGGAACCAGTTCTAAGTAATCAATTTAAGGAAAAAACCAAAAAACAAAAAAATCAAAAAAATCAAAAACAAACAAACAAAACACAGTGGAGATAGTATAGCACTTAGGATCTCTGTGTTTTAGTTTTCTAATCTATAAAAGTAGTACTTGCTCTATTGGATTGAAATAAGAACTAAACGAGAAAAAGCTTTAAAAACAGAATCTGCCATGGGGCAGGGCACTAAAATAGGTTGGTGGCAGTCAGGATTAGGGTTGTGACTGTTTTGCATTTTATAGTGCAGCCTCATGAATCCTACTACCTGGATTCAACTCTAAGATCTGTGTGAGACTGAAAAATAAATGGCTTCATTAAGCCTCAGTTTCCCATCTGCAAAATGAGAACAATAATAAGAGAATAATTTAAAAAGTGTCTATCTCCTAGGCGTGTGTGCAGATGGGGTGATGGAATGTGTACAGAACATTTAGCACAGATCCTGGTTCACAGTAAGCAGTCAGGAAATGTTAAGATATTGCTATATGACAAAGATATAAAGTTTCATTTTCCCTGTATCCACTAGAGTAGACTAATAAACTAATTTTGTGGACAAGCAGATTGAAGCATGGGCGATTGATTTCTCCAAAGCCACACATATAAACTATTTCATTTAGAAAGTCTTGATACTTTTAGAATCTTTAGGAAAGTTCCTCGAGGCTGATAGGAAAAAGAATTTTAAGTATATTCAGTTCATGATTATATTTATTTCTACCAGAAGAGAATTAGAATCACCATCAAAAGTTAGAGTTGGAAGTATCTTTATTGAGTATTTGGAAAAATCAATTGCGATCTTGTGTGAGTCTCCCCATCTGTTGTTGAAAACAAAACAAGCTAAAACAATACAAAAAATCCTGTATGTAGAACATATGCCAAAATTCAATGTGAAAAATAGATGATTGTGGGTTTCTGTAGCCTGGTGAGGAGGTGAGAGAGCCCAAACTCTTGCCCCAACATTTTCTAAAAGGGTTCCACAAAGGCCAAGGAATGTACTTTGAATACCATGGGTCAAAAAATTCCTTCTTTGATCAATGAGAAATTCAAGGGTAGAGAGACTGACTGTCATGGTTTGAATATAAAATGTCCCCGAAAGGTTATTAAACTAGTGGCACTGTTTGTGGAGGTCATGGAACTTTGGGAGGCAGGACTCAGATTTGCAGAAGTGGTCACTGGGCAGGGGACCTTTTAGAAGGTTTTCTTATTTTTACTTATTTTTATTTTTTACCCAGATCTGTGGTTCAAGGAATCTCTCTGAATTCTGCCCCACGAGGCCATGAGGTTGTTTGCCATGGGCCCTGCCTCCTGCTGCTGCCATGCCTGCCCTGCCACTATTATGGACAGATCCTTTAACTGTGAGCTTCCAATAAACCTTTTCCTCCATATGTTTGTTTTTTTAGATTATTTTTTCTGCTACAGCGACCACAGTTGGCTAATACAGCCACTTTCTAATGTTCATATTAGGTACTCACTAGAGCCAAAATTGGCAATTACTCTCAGTCACTCCAGTGGGTGAGTCATGGTATTGCTCCTCCTCCATCTACCATGAAGAGCCACCAAGAAGGATGCTTCCTTTTGGAGAAAAGTATTTATTCATGTTGACAGTAATGATACATACAATTTCTTTCCTCATTTTTCATGCTTTCCAAATTTACTATAATGAAATTTAAAAAAAATATTAAGTTGATTAAGAAGAAAGAGGTGATTTGTGTGCCCAGCATGGAGTAATCCTGTTTGAGGACTTTCTTGTCTTTTGATTTCTCTGAGTGGTTTGTTCCAGTGACTTTGGGTTGGATCTAGGAGTTGTTCCAAATGGATATAGTGCTGTTCTATGAATCTGTGTTTGCTTTCTATTTGTTTATTTTAATGCTGCCCAAAATAAAGGCTAGTATTGGAGATCTTCTCTCATCTGTTCTCAATCTACCTATCTAATATTACCACCCATGATTCCAGCAAACAATGGCTAATTGCCTGCCAACCACACCAAGTCATTTCCTGCCTCTCCATTTTTGCCCAGTTTCCTTAAGAAAGACTTTTCCTGCTCCCTCTGCTATAAAAGTACTGATTTTGCCTTATAAAGGCCTATTTTGTATCTATTTTACTCATTTGCTGATTTATTCACCTATCAACAAATATTTATGGAAGGCCTCCACTGCTGTACACTGACTATTCTAGGCTCTGAGACTAGAAGAAAAGTGAAGAGAATAGACATAATCACTACAATTACAGAAGTAAATATTGATGAGACAGACTGATATCAAGCAAGTAAACACATGAATTTATCCATCCATCCATCCATCCATCCATCCAATTCCAAAGCATAATAGGTACTATGAAATAGAATGTCAAGTTTGTTCTATTTTAGAATGGTTGGTCAGAGAAGGCCTTCAGAAGTGACCTTTAAGCTGACTCCGGGGTGCTCCGAGGTGCATAAGATGAGGGCTATAGGACTGGTGAGGGAAGAGCATTTTAGGCATAAGAGGTCATCAGAAGAGTGGGACTAACTGAAGGCAATTAGTGCCCAGCTTGTCACACATGAGTATGACAAATTTTCATCCAACATGTTATTTTTCTTATGTATTTTGTTTATTTGTCTCCCTTTCCTAGAGTGTAAAATTAATAAAGGAAGATGATTTTGTCTGATTTGTCACTACTTTATCTGTGTTCTAAGACAGTGCTTTGAATGTTGTTGTTAGGTGCCATCAAGTCAGGTCCAACTCATGGCAACCCTATGTACAACAGACAAAAGACTCCCTGAAATTGTGCCATACCTGGCACTATTGTCAGTGTTTCTCTGCTATTTATAGGGTTTTTGATGGCTGGTTATTTTGGGAGTGGGCTGCAGTTTCCTTCTCCCAAGCCTACAGCACCGGGTATGTCCAGGTAGTCTTCCATTCAAGGACTAACCAGGTTTGACCCCTCTTAGCTTCCAGGATCTGAGCAGATCAGACACCAGGGTGGTATTCCTATAGACTTGAATATAGTAGGCACTCAATAAATATGTTTGCATGAATGAATGAAGAGTGCAATTAAAGGAAACTAGAGAGTAGGCAGGGGTTAAACTGATGCCTGGATTTAATAATTTTACACGATCTGATGTATGATTTTAAAAGATCACTCCAATTTTTAAGTGAAGAAAGGCCTGGAGGTTGGCAGTTGGTAAGTGAAGTAAACTTAACCAGCTATTGCAGGAACCTGGTAGGAGGGATCATGGTACTGGTGGCAGTGTAGAGGGAGAGAAAGGGATGTATTCATAATATATTTTGGAAGTAGGAATAATAGGACTTGTTGATGGATTTTAGGGCAGACATTCAGATTGATTTCTCAATAGCCACTGTCCCCTTCTTCCTTGCTAATATAATGCTATGTAAGATAAAGTATGTAACATTTATAATATAAATGTTTGGGGTGGCAATGTGCTTTAATTAAAAAGTTCTCTATATTGCCTAACTTCTCTTGCAACTAAATGTAACAATATAATATGGTTTTGACCAACAATATGTAAGAGGGACTTGCTGGGAAGAGATTCTGGGAAGCTCTTTAAAAGGAAGTGGATTCAACTGCCAAATGAATTTTCCCCTTTGCTCTTCTCCTTTTTCTTGCTTAAATTTTTCCAGAAATTCTGGGAAATCTCTTTAAAAGGAAGTAGATACAAATACCAAATGAATTTTCCCCTTTGCTCTTCCCCTTCTTTTTGCCTCAATTCCAGATACTGGTGTGGAGCAGCCACCTTAAGGTCAAAAGGAAATAAGCATGAGGAAAAAAGTTACTCCTCAATGACATAGAAAAACAAGTTCTGATTTCTGATCCATAGCTACCATCTCATGTTGGACTATCTTTGGAATTCTTTTCTGAAAAACTAAGACAAAACAACAAATAAACCTTTAGGATTACAGGTACAGACCTGTAATCCTCACACTCAGGAGGCTGAAGCAGGAGGATCAAGAGTTTGAGACAATTGTGAGCTACATAGTGAGTTCCAGGCCAACCTGAACTACATAGAAAGACTTGTCTCAAAAATAAACAAACAAATAAACAACAACAAAGCAAACCTTTATTGGACTAAATCATTGCAAATTAAGTTTTTGTCATGTATCATCAAACTTATTTCTAATTGATTCTGATGGGATGTAGAAGCAGCAAGAGAGAAGAATTCTATACCCTCCCACTCTGAAGCACTATTTAAATGGAAGATTGGGTAAGAGACAGATTTTAAAGGGGAAAAAAGTTACCCACTAAGGGCATAGAAAAATAATTTCTGATTTCTGATCCATGGCTCCCATCTCACCTTGGATTGACTATCTTTGCAATTCTTTTCTGAAAAATAACAAAAAACAAAAAATCCAAATATGTGTTTTTTTTGTGTGTTTGTGTATGTATGTATGCATGTGTTAAGTTTGAGATGTCTGTAAGACATCCATGCAGTGATACTAACCAAACACTTGTTCATATGATCCTGCCTTTCAAAGAAGAGTCTGGAATAGAGATAGAAATCTGGCAGTTTTCAGCAAAGAGATGGTAGTTAAAGTCATGTAAATAACTGAGATTTCCCAGAGCAGGAAACTATAGAGATAGAAAAGAAAAAGGCCTATGGCTAACTCCCGAGCTTGTCAACATTTACAGGCAAGGAGAGGAAAAGCTTCGGTAAAAGAGGCTGAGAAGAAATTCTCAGTAGGGTAGTCAGGAGGACAAACTAGTGCCAGGAAGATGGATTTCCTAAGAGATAACCAACAGGATGGGAGAAAACACTTGCAAATTATTTATCCAATAAGGGATTAATATCCAGAGTATATAAGGAATGCAAACAACTCAACAGCATACAAGTAAGTAATTTGATTAAAAAATAATCACGGCAAGATGGCAGACAGATAACACACGCCTTCTGTCCTGGAGTAAAGGGAAGCCTTGATTAGGGGTTTGGAACTCACATTGAATAGATAGAAACAATGATAGTTTAGATTGGGAGGTAGAGGATGAAACTGGATGAACACTGAAATCGAGGATTTGGCTTCGGAGGAGCTACACAGAGGTCAGCAGCGGGACCGCCATTCCACCATTTCGCCATCACGCAGATGGTGGATAGAATCCCAAAGACTCAGAGGGGACTTTGCACACACCCACAGGGGCCGGACCCAACACAGAGTGCAGCCTTGA
This sequence comes from Pedetes capensis, assembly GCA_007922755.1. NCBI lineage: Eukaryota > Metazoa > Chordata > Mammalia > Rodentia > Pedetidae > Pedetes > Pedetes capensis. The sequence continues at coordinate 163,961 of VMDO01002436.1, forward strand.
CATCACACTGTCACCCTGCCCACGGGACACAAACTACAAGTTTCAGGTGAGTCAGTTTGAGGTGCCACATGGAATCGCCATCTTTAGAGGCAAACGTACCGCAGCCTGAGATGCTGGGCTGTTGTAGGTCCCTCAGGCAAGAAAATAGGGATCAGAGCCATGAGAGTAGATACTCGAGGATACAGGGAGTGATCACGGAGGGATCTGGGAAACTGGTGCCAGCGGTACGTGTCCAGAGCTGAAACGCAGCTCCCTCCCTCCTGTTGTGGCAGGACAGTGGTGCAGATGCAATCTCCACAGACATACAGGCACACATACACCCGGATCCCAGACACACCAGAGGGGATCCTAAGTCATCCTACTGCACTGTGAGAAAGGTGGGGTCTGCGGAGGCGGCTGAGCCCCACGCGGACAGAACCTTTTCGGCAGTGCTCCTTTTCGGCAGAACCTAGCGGCACAATTAGACACAATAAGAGCAGTTGTTGCCGCGCAGGGACAGACCTGCTACAGATTCCCTCTGGGGGAGGGGTTGGATATCATCCCGCCCACAAGAGGATATGGTCCTCCCAAGTGGTCTCCCAAGTGGGCGGAAAGCCCAGTGATAAAAAAATCCACAATAGCAGCCATATTCCCTCCATGCTGTAGGCTTTGGGCCGGAAATCTCTGATTTGGGGAAATGGAGCCCAAACTACGTGGGACAGGGAAAACTCCAGGGAGGACTCCATAAGTTCCACTGCCTCTCAAACAATACAATAGACAAAGAATATTTCGTGGAACCATCTCTTTGGGCACTTGGTATTCCACTTAAACCCAGGACATTATGGGGCGGTTCACCATTTTCTACCTAATCGGCAAATTCGCTATAGACTAAGATAGACTGCTCCTGCAGATTGTGTGAAAACACTGCCACCCTGAGTTCTGTAGGGAGCACTGCTTCCTGCAGTATCGACTTCACCTGGTGGAACTGGGTGTCCACAGTGCAGATTCCACCTGCAAGAACATACAAGGCTTTTTTTTTTTTTTTTGTATGGGGGTTTGAACCCAGGGTCTTGCGCCTGCTTGCTTTGTAGGTGCTGGATCACTGTGCTGCACCCCCAGCCCATATTTTTTTACTTTTAGAGACAGGGTCTTGCTGGGTTGTGCAAACTGCCTCTGATCTCGGGCTTGTGATCCTCCTGCCTCCACCCCCCAAGCCGCTGGGATTGCAGGCGTGCACCACTGCACCTGACTATAAGTGTTTTTATATGTGTGTGGGAGCATGTATGCGTGAGGTTTTTTTTTTTTTTTTTTTTTTTTTTTTTTTTTTTTTTTTTTTTTTTGTTGTTGTTTTTGTTTTGTACAGGGGTTTGAACCCAGGGTCTTGTGCCTGCTTGCTTTGGAGGTGCTGGACCACCATGCTGTGCCCCCAGCCCATATTTTTTACTTTTTGAGACAGGGTCTCGCTGGGTTGATCTCAGGCTTGTGATCCTCTTGCCTCCGCCCCCCAAGCTGCTGGGATTGCAGGTGTACACCACCACACCTGACTACAAGTGTTTTTATATGTGTGTGGGAGCATGTATGCGTGAGTTTTTATTTTTCTTTTTCATTTCTATTTTTCTTCCTTTCTTCTTTTACTCTCTTCCATTTTTCTATTCTCCTTTTTTTAAGCTATATATGTGTCTTTGTTTTAATTATTTTACTGTTAAGTCTTAACCTTAATTTAAATTTTGACAGTTATTTCTATTAGCCTCTGTCTTCTACCTCCTTTTTCCTCCTCTTCTGTCACCAGATCCCACCCTTTCTCACCCCACAGAACAGAAACAAAATCTATCATCTCCCCTTTGGAGTTGGGCTGGTGGACTAAAGAGAGAACCACACAGACCAAAAAAGCCAAGAATATACCCAGTTTATAAGCTCAAATAAGCACCAGAGATTCAGCACCACACAATCTCAAAGGAATAACAGAGGGAGAAGTCCTGCGCACTCAGGAGAGACGCATTCTACTTCCCAGACCATATTATGGGCAAACAAAGTAAACCTTCAAAAAACACAAAGGGGCAGGATGGATCTGAAGGCCGCACAGAGCAAAGCCCCCCAACAAGGACTCTCAATTCTTGAGATCTCTGATTTGGAATTCAGAGTTATGGTTATAAACATGCTAAGAGAAATTAAAATGAATACTACAAGCACCCTGGAAATCCTTGAAAAGAAGGTATCTCACTTGGAATCTGTTCTATCATCCCAGTTAGAAATGATAAGGAAAAACCAAGCAACTCTCCTTGAAACTCAATCCAAGTTAACTGAATTGAACTCAGCTAAAGAATCCTTTTCATGGAGACTGGATGAACCTGAGCTGAGGATTTCTGATTCTGAAGATGCCATGAATGAACTTAAATACAAACAGCCAGAAATGGAATCAATGATAAAAGTATTAAAAAAAGATTTCCAGGAGAACTCAGATAGAATGAAAAAATGAAACTTAAGAATTCAGGGCATCCTTGAAGGAGAAGAAAGATCCACTGGAAGCCTTCAAAATCTAGTAAAGGATATCCTCAAGGAAAATTTCCCAAAGATAGTACAGGAAATGGATATATACATGACTGAGATGTTCAGGACTCCTTTGAAGGCTGAGTTAAGTAGATCATCCTCAATACACGTTATTGTTCATATGCTGTCACTAGAGACCAGGGAAGCTATCCTGCAAGCAGCAAGACAGAAATCCCTTGTTACTTATAAAGCAAAACCTATTAAAATTACTGCAGACTTCTCTATATCAACACTGAAAGCTAGAAAGTAATGGACACAGGTGATTCAAATCTTAAAAAAAAAAACAACAACAGTCTCCAGCCAAGACTAATATATCCAGCAAAACTATCTTTGATAATAGATAAGGAGTATAAGACATTTGGGCTGGGATTTAGCTCAGTGGGTAGAGCACTGTGCTGCAGTCTCTGAGGCCCCGAGTTCAATTCCCAGCACGGCAAAAATGGGAGAAGGGCCTGGCAATCCACTTGCAAGGCAATCCCGAAGCACTCAGCCATTGAAAACCCTATGAGGGTCGCTATGAGTCAGATACCGACTCGACAGCACCTAACAACAACAACAACAACAACAACAACAATAAGACATTTAATGATATTGAAGCTTTTAAACAATATGCAACCACCAAACCAGCACTGGAGAGCATTGTAAATCAATTACCACATCCAGGAGAGATAAGACAACCCTATAAAGGAAAACAAAGAAGTGGTTAGCTGAAATGAGTGCAACCCAAGAAAGGATCAAAGCAAACATGAGTATTAATCAGTAACAGGAAATGATTGGGTATATTACAATAAATGCTACTCAATAATCACTATTAATGTAAATGGTCTTAACTCACCAATTAAGAGACAGAGGTTGGCTAATTGGATGAAAAAACACAAACCATCAATATGTGGTATTCAAGAAACTCATCTAACTCACAAAGACTATAATAAACTGAGAGTTAAGGGCTGGAAAAATGTATACCTAGCAGGGGGGGAACAAAAGAAAGCAGGTGTTGCAATTCTAATTTCAGATAGATTAAATTTCATTCCAAAACTAATTAGAAGAGACAAAGGAGGACATTACATTTTAATACAAGGAACAATTGATCAAGAATCAATAATGCTCCTAAATATTTATGCCCCAAACATAGGGCACCTAGCTTTATAAGACAAACCTTATGGAATATAAAGAACTTTATTTGACCAGAATCAATGATAATGGGAGACTTCAATACCCCACTTTTATCAAGAGAAAGGTCTTCAAAATGAAAAATCGAAAGGAAAAAACAGGGAAATGTCAAATCTAATCTCCACCTAAACCAGTTGGATCTCACAGATATATACAGAATATTTCATTCACATGATGAGGAATACACATTCTTTTCAGCTCCACATGGAACATTTTCTAAGATAGATCATATGCTAGTCCATAAGAACTCCCTCAACAAATACAAAAAAGTAGAAATTATCCCCTGTTCCTTATCAGATCATAATGGGATAAAATTGGAGCTCAAGAACAAGAATAATTCCAGAAAATTTACAAACTCATGGAGACTGAATAATACACTGCTGAATGACCAATGGGTTGTTGATGAAATCAAATTGGAATTTAAAAAATTCCTACAATCAAATGATGATGAAAACACCTCCTACCAAAACATATGGGATAAAGCAAAGGCAGTTTTAAGAGGGAAGTTTATAGCATTAAGTGCCTTCATCAATAAAATAAAGAAGAGCCAAATAAATGACCTAATGACACTATCATAAGACACTAAAAAACCAACAAAAAAAATCAAGCCTAAAAGGAACACCCAAAAGGAAATTACAAAAATAAAGGGAGAAAATTCTGGCAAACAGAATACAACAGCACACAAAAAAGATTATTCATCACGACCAAGTGGATTTATACCACAGATGCAAGGCTGGTTTAACATACGGAAATCAATTAACGTAATACATCATATCAAGAAACTAACAAACAAAAACCACGTGATCATCTCAATTGATGCTGAAAAGGCCTTTGATAAAGTGCAACACCTTTTCATGATAAAAACACTGGAAAAAATAGGTATAACAGGCAAATACCTTAATTTCATAAAAGCCATTTACGACAAACCTACAGCCAACATTATATTAAATGGAGAAAAACTAAAAGCATTTCCGCTTAGATCTGGAACAAGACAAGGATG